>HG992160.1:6430760-6618260 GCA_905220505.1 Laothoe populi
GTGATATAACAATGGAGCATAAAGCAGCATATTGAAGTTTTTTTTTTTTTTTTTTTTTAGTGCCTGGATAGGCAGACGAGCAGACGGGCCACCTGATGGTAAGTAGTCACCGCCGCCCATAGACTTCTGCAATGCCAGAGCACAGCAGAGCCGCTGCCTACCGTTTAAGGACTACTCTTCTTAAGCCTCGTTTAAAGAAGGACATGTCATAGCGCTCAGTGAACACCGCTGCAGGGAGTTCATTCCAGAGCTTGCACGTACGTGGTAAGAATGAACGCTGAAAACGAACCGTGCTAGACGGAATCGTTTCCAGGTGGTAGGGATGAACTCTGTTGCGGTGTCGGGTGGTGCGATGATAAAATGGTGATGTAGGCACCATTTTAAACAGTTCCTCGGAGCACTCCCCGTGGAACAACCGATAAAACAAGCAGAGAGACCCGAAGTCTCTCCGCAGTCCCAACGGTTCCAGGCTATCCGTGATATCAGGATCCCCGACAATTCGAACGGCCCGCCTCTGTAAAGAGTCAAGTGGGTCTAGCAAGTATTTCGGGGCCCCTGCCCAGAGATGAGAACAGTACTCCACGTGGGGCCGGACTTGCGCTTTATAAAGCGCCAATCTATGGCCCGACGTGAAATACCGCCTCGCTCTGTTCAGGATCCCCAATTTTTTGCTGGCCAATTTGGCTTTGTCCTCCACTTGACTCCTAAACTGGACCGTGTTCGATATATTTACGCCGAGGATCCCAATACCCTCGGAAACCCGCAGAGTGACTCCTTGAAACTGTGGCGCCATGACAAATGGGTCCTTCTTAGCGGTGAACGCGCAAACTTGTGTCTTCGTGGGGTTGAAGTGAACTAGGTTCCTTTCACCCCATTGAGAGGCCCGCCCTAGAGAGCTCTCGATTTCCGACACAAGTTCTAACCGTCTTTCTTCCAAAGTGCTCCGAGGGATACCCTGCTGGCCGGTGTATCGCACGTCGATAGTACTATCATCTGCATAACAATGCATGCTATCAATAGACAGCATGTCATTGATATGCAGAATGAATAGTGTCGGCGACAACACCGAGCCTTATGGAACGCCAGCATTAATGGACAAAGCGTCGGAGCAGTAGCCGTCTACGACGACTTTAATGCTCCGACCATCCAAAAAACTAGCGATCCAGTTGCAGAGTCCCTCGGGGATTCCATATGATGGTAGCTTCGATAGAAGGCCCCCATGCCATACCCGATCAAACGCCTTCGCGATGTCTAGACCGACGGCCATAGCCTCACCCTTGCTCTCTATAGCCTCCGCCCAGCGATGTGTGAGGTAAACAAGAAGATCACCAGCCGAGCGACCATGACGGAAACCGTACTGACGATCGCTAATCAGCTGGTGCTCCTCCAGATACCCCATAAGCTGGGCGTTAATTATTCTCTCCATGACTTTAGAGAGCAAGGATGTGATGGCTATCGGTCTATAACTCGAAGGGTCCGACCGGTCACCTTTTTTAGGGATCGGATGAACATGGGCAACAGTCCACGAAGCGGGAACCCTTTTGGAATTGTACGAAAGACGATAAAGGCGCGTGAGAATGGGGGTCAACTCAGGGGCGCACGTCTTAAGAACCACTGCAGGGATGCAGTCCGGCCCACTCGACTTTCGGATGTTAAGGAGCCTAAGCTCCCGCCTGACCGCACGCTGATTGATGCGGATTTCAGGCAGGGAGTACTCGCACCGGGGAAGTTTTGGTGGAGTGGCTCCTCCGTCATCCAAAGTCGAGTTCGAGGCAAAGGGCCAAGATATCGGCCTTTTCCTTTGCACTATAGGCCAAACTGTCATCAGTCTTACGCAGTGGCGGGAGACTGGACAGGCAGAAGTTACCTTGGACAGCCTTGGCAAGCGACCAGAAAGCCCGACTGCCAGACGGATAACTCTCTAGCCGCTCACCAATTCTGCCAATATGTTCTGCCTTGGCCTTGGCTATAGCCTTTTTGTTGGACCTAGAAGCGGCATTAAATGTCCGCCTCTCCTCTTTCGCGCTTAGACCCTGATGCTTCTGGGCTTCGTTCCAAGCCCCGTATGCAGACCGCTTAAGGCGTGCAGCTTTGGCACAGGTACTATTGTACCAGGGCCGGCTGCGATGCCCGATAGGTACCCTGGAATTGGGGATGAAAAGATCCATCCCCATGACCACAAGGTCCCTGACGCGTTCCGCACAAGCATCAGGATCTTCAGAAGAGAAGCAAAACCGCTTCCACGGGAAGGACGCAAAGAATTCACGCATCCCTTCCCAATCCGCTGACCCATACCGCCAAACCCTGCGGAACCCAGTCGCTGAAGAGCGATCGGGATAAACCGCAGGGGCTGAGGTTCGAATAAGGCAGTGGTCTGATGACCCCAAAGGGGGGTCAACCACTACCTTATATCCCTCAGGATTTGTGGTCAGCAGAAGGTCCAACAGAGAGGGCTCATGGGTCTCAACATCTGGAACTCGGGTGGGCTGAGTTACCAGTTGAGTGCGACCGTAAGCCAAAGCCATCTCATAAGCAGACCGACCCGCAGCGTTGGTGGTCCGAGAACCCAACCACTCAGCATGGTGAGCGTTGAAGTCCCCAAGGACCACCACCTCCGCGGATGGGTACTGCTCTAGAGATTGGCCAGTCCCCATTTGGATGTTCTCGAATAAATGAGAAGACCCCGCTTCACCGGCATGGGACCTGTAAAGGCAAGCGTAGACTCGGGTACGACCCCCGTATTCTACGCATAGCCACAAGATTGACAGGTCCCGATGCTCGAGGCCCCGAAGGCGGCGACAACATAAATCATCCCTGACGAAAACGCACACCCCGGCTTTACGTAGGAACGAATGTTCCAGTACGTAACCGGGGTAGTTAAGGTACGAGATATCGTCAGGGGTAGATATCTGAGTCTCAGTTAAAAAGAGTAAGGCAGGCCGCGCCGACTCTAGGTGGTAATGTACAGCGTCCAGGTTACTGTGCAAACCCCTGACATTGCAGAAGTCTACTGTTAAAGTGGATATAGTATCCGCCGAAGTACGTTTTTTCTTTTTATTTGCCTTCATTTTAATTTCAGATTTCGTAGTGGGGGAAAGGAGATGTTAGGGGACAGTGAAATTTAGACGGCACTCGAAACATAAAGTCGCAGTACCAGGTGCAGGGTGGTCACGCAGGTAATGCGAGGAGCTAGCGCGAAGCACGGAAGGGCCCCCGATGCCCCCCTGTAGACAGACGCCGGGATCCACTCCAGTCTCCCACGCTGGCACGACGACTGTACTACAGGATTTTCGCCAGTTGGCGGGACAGCTTCCCGGGGAGGGAATTTTTGAGAAGTGTATCCCCGGGTTCAGGTCCCCTACTGACTGGCAGGCGGCCGGCGGTGGCCGTTCCCATCGGGTCTCCCTGTACCCCACGCCAGCCCCCCACAGATGAGACCCACGCGACGACCAACTCCAAAGTTCCACATATTACGAGTACCGTCCAAACTGCACCGTCGGGGAAAGGAGAGGACAGAGGGAACGGCTATCTAGCCTAGAACATATTGTATTATTTAGATATACAGATTTTTCAGAAGTTCATAATCAATGTCTTGTTTTGACATCTGGAGGTAATGAAGTATGCAGGTGTTGAAAGTGTTTCGTTTTATAGACATGCTTGGACTCATTGGATTTTATGATTTATTTCAATGCCCAATTGCAATTCACTACTTCTTCCATCAATTTGCTATTATTTTTTTAATGGTTTGTTCTTCGTGTCCTAGGTATATTAGGTATTCCTACGATTTCGTGAAACATGGGCACTCTACACAAAGCAAAGCTGGAGCGCTATCAGAGGGTTATCGAGAGAAGCATGACAGAAATAAGGAAACAAGACAAAGTAAGAAGCAGTGTAATCTATAGAACGAAAGTAGCAGACATTCTCACTCAAATAGACAGAGTGAAGTGAAATGGAGATGGACCGGTCACATGATTCGAGACAAGCAAGACAAATGGAGCACAGCCGTCTCTGACTAGTACCCCAGAGACAAACAGAAGACAAACGCAACAGAGGACGCCAACCAGCAAGATGGGTGGACGACCTGAGGATGCCGGCTGGACACAACTGGAGAAGGGTAGCGCGAGACAGGAGCCAATGGAAAACGCTGGAGGAGGCCTATGCCAAGAGGCACTCTGAATTACGGTCTCCTTTAAAAAAACTCCACACGGTAAAACATGAAACGCAAACCTCGATAATTTAGAATAAAGGGCTTATTATTATTATTAATCAATGTCTTGAAATTAGACCACACAAAGTTCTTGTAGTAAAAGGATTACAAAAATCAACATGATTTTGCAAAAGTACTGGTTAAATTACGCGGTAAAACTAAAAAAGGAATCCATGTATTTTTTTAAAATATTATGCACCATGAAAGTCTACGTAGTCCAGCAATAATAAATTGATACTTCGAAGACTTCTTAAGATTAAAATCCCTATTTTTATGAGTTTAAAATGTTGATAAGCTACTGTATTGAATATATGCATAATATAATAGATTACTTAGGTTAAACTTACTATTGGATATGCAAACAAAGCCAGCTATATTTATGACGAAATACCAGCGTAGGAAATGTATACATACATACATATATACTCACGCCTGTAATCCCCGAAGGGGTAGGCAGAGGTGTAACAAGTACACCCACTTTTCGCCGAATTTCTGTCCCATAATGTGATAGGGGGCGAGCCTATCGCCATACCGGGCACAGATTCCAGACTCCGGGCTAATACTGAGAATTTCTAGATAGAAAAACCCAATATCACTTTACCCGACCCGGGGATCGAACCCGAGACCTCAGCACAGCAGCGGTCGTAACGCATGCGCAATTACATCTGCGCCACCGAGGCAGTCAGTCGTAGGAAATGTTAAAAATAAAATACAAGTAACTTTTAAAAGTAACATTGCATATTTATCAGTTGGTGACATCACCATCATACCCTCAACAGAATTATTGTCTGTATTCATCTCAATAACATTATGCGTACCTATTTAATTTATTTCTTGCAAAATAAATATAAAAATCCTGATCATAATTCTTTTCAATTCTGACAGAATTCAATTATTTTATTTTGTAGTCATACCATTACACCGAGATTTAAGAAATACAAATTTGGTATTAAATCTAACAACCGTATAACTTGAAACTAATGTGTAAGTTATTTAAGTTGAGGAACAGGTGTTGCGGGCATTAAGGAGTAAAATTGATGGCACTAGCAGTTTCCTTACTCGTATTGTGACCTTTCATGCTTTGTAATTAACTATACATTATTTAACTTTGTTATTACCTAACACCGCCATTCAACACTTCAGAAGAAGATATTGTATTTATTATTTAACATTCATAATACAAGAAAATATTACCACTTATTTAGACTGTGTTGGGTCAGGGTCTGTAGCCATAATATATCCCAAATCAGAGGGTTCAGAATTTACATTTAATTTAATACATATCCATACTAATACTATAAATGCGAAAGTAATTCTGTTTGTTTGTTTGTTACCTCTGCACGACTAAACGGCTGAACGGATTGTAATGAAATTTGGTAAGGGAATAGATTATATCCTGGAGAAGGACATAGGCTATATTTTTTTCTCAAAAAACAACCTTGAAAGGGGTCAAATAGGAGGTCAAAATTTGTATGGGAAATCCATATTTCCTCGACTTAGGGATCTGTAAATTCATATTTAGGCTTTTGGTAGGAAATAAAGAAATACGTGTTTCAACGTTTTTGAAAAATAATCCCTAAAAGGGGCAAAGTGAGGTTTAACTTATGGGGAATTCTTTAGATGCAATCTCAAGATTCAGGCACAACACCTGAGAGGCTGGACAATCGCTACAGGTGCCTCAGTGCAGAAGACAACTCCTTGGATTGTATACTTCTGCTCCCGAATATAGCCTCCACGCAGGCGGAGCCGCGAGCAACAGCTAGTGATAATTAAACAGGAATCAGGATAAAATGCATTACTAGACAAGGGCAACCATAGTAACTAACTACTTTACTTACCTTGTTTATTGGTAATACCGATACTGTCCCTTATTTCAACATAAAGGAAACTTCTGTGTACGTCCTAAGTCCCTAAAACTTTAAAATAAACTATTAATTGCATCATAAACGTTATTCCGCACAAAAATAATCACCTCAATTTATCATTACAGTTTCATCAATTAACATTCTTCAAAATCAAAAGTGGTAGAGCCACGCTGAAGACATATTTGTTTACAGCATGAATGGGCCGGCTCAAGCGGGGTAGAACCACTGTCTCACAGAAAACCAACGTAAAGTGACAGTTTACAGTCGCGTTTCGTATGGTAAGTGAGATATCCGGAGGCCCAGTTTCCCCCTTCCCTTCCCTAATCCCTATTCCTGTCCTTCAAGGCCGACAGCGCATACATGATACTTTCGGTATTGTGGATGTTCATGGGCGGTGGTGATCACTTAACAGCAGGTGACCCACTGGCTCGTTTGTCGGACAATGTTATATAAAAAAAATTAGTTCGTGGGCGGAATAATTTTAGATGTAAGCTCACTAATATTAAAATAATTAAAACTGTATCAGTGAGATCTGCATCTATAATTACAATCAGACGATTGGCGAGGCTTGGAGTGCCGCACAACAAAATAAACAAAAACATTCAACGAACATTGAAGGTAATGATGCATAAAGTAGTACTTGCATAGACATTTTAACAACAACAACAGGGTGCGTTTGATGATAGAATAAATCTACCATAACACAGCCTCCGTGGCGCAGTTGGCGAGTAGCCGGCTGTGAAACGAGAGGCCGTGGGTTCGATTCCCACACCGGGAAAAATGTTTGTGTGACAGACAGATATTTGTGTCCGGGGTCTGGGTGTTGTCAGACCGAAAGTCTCTCGTAGTCTCCGATACCCACAACACAAGACTCGTATCTTAGTGTGGGGTTGGGGCTATGTGTGTGACTGTTGGGTGTTATTTATTTATTATCCTACTAATATTATAAATGCGAATGTTTGGATGGATGGATGTTTGTTACTCATTCACACTACAACGGCT
This sequence comes from Laothoe populi, assembly GCA_905220505.1. Taxonomy (NCBI): domain Eukaryota; kingdom Metazoa; phylum Arthropoda; class Insecta; order Lepidoptera; family Sphingidae; genus Laothoe; species Laothoe populi. The sequence continues at coordinate 6,437,835 of HG992160.1, forward strand.
GGACGGATCTGGTTGAAATTTGGCACAGAGATAGATTATAGTCTGGAATAGCACATAAGCTACTTTTTATGCCGGACCAATTTACAGTTCCACCGGGTACCGATAGTTTAGTTTTTGACAGAGCAAGGGATCCACGTGTTTTATTGCATAGTGGCAGTTTAGGGATTAGAAAATGACATTTTTTTATCCCGGAAAAAATGAACGTTTTCTATGGTATAGCAAAATATAGAAAGGTGATATAGCTTAAGATGCCTCCATGAATTGTATACCTTTTCTTCCAAAATAAACCTACACGCGGGCGGGCAACATCTAGTTATTTATAACTTTGAGATTTACTACGTGAATAGAACCCGTAAAGCTGGTACCGATAATATTATAAGATTTTTGTAATTTATACCCCTAAAACGCATTAAGTCTAATGGATGCTTGTTTGTGCCTCACGTACGGTAAGACAAGACACAGAACGAAAAATAAACTTGAATATTTTTTACTATTTTACTATTTTTTATATGGTCTACAATTGAATGCCAAGACAAGTCGCACGCTTGGAGGGTTACTCTTGACAATCGATTCCAATTTAAAATTGAGATTGGGTTCGAGAACTGTACAATTGGCACTCTTGAACGCAACACCAGCGCACGATTTAACTGAATACGGAATTTTTAGTGACTAAATGAAATAGAGTATTTACGATCGCTAGTTTGTAAATACTCGAGTTCGAGATTGGAATTGATTTCAAGAGTAGGCCTACTGATGTTAAGCACCACGCCTGCCCATAAATAGTAGTAATAGCACTCAGCACTTAGAATTACAGATTACTGCTACGCACTGGATTGCGCTCATCATCCCGAGACATAACATATTGAGTATCATAATTCCTAGTTTTTTTAACCGACTTCAAAAAAAGGAGAAGGTTCTCAATTCGTCGGAATCTTTTTTTATGTATGTTCCCCGATTACTTGAAGACGACTGGACTTCGAGAAATTCTTTTTTTGTTTAAAAGGGTATACTTCCCTGAGTTCCCATTGGCACCAAGTCAGGATTTGATGATGAGATCTCAGAAAAATCGAGGGCAACCCTCATATTTTATAGTGACGCATAATTTGTTTTTTATTGAAGTCGGTGTACTTTTTATGAATAAAAATTGATAATTTGGTTAAATATACAGTTCAGAACTCTGAGTAAACCTAACTAGGTACGAATTACAATGGAAATAACTGCAGGCAGTTTAAACCATAATATTTTGTTATAACTTCCTTCCTTATTCGACAGGTAAACAGATTTTTATTACTTTACATAGGTGTGATGGAACTTGGCATCACCAAAGATAACTCCGACCATTTAAAAAAGACTAAAATAACTAGTCGAATGAATTGAGACTTCCATCGAAAATTTTTCGTCATATTAAGGTTTTTACTAAAGGCAATGACCTTGACGGCTTAAGGTCAATGAGCCCAAGCAAAAAAGGCATAATGTTGAGGTATCGCACGGCCGCAATCAGCGTGGCGGCAGAATTAGCTTTTTTATTTAATACTTTATCCATTTGTCAAGGATTTCTATTGTTTTAAGATTCATATGCATTGATGAGTCGCTTCAGTAGTAATAATAATTAAAATATTTAAATTATTAACACAGTGATACACAATTTACATGTTATTGAACACATTTTGCCTAGACACAAAGTTCCGTAATGAATCTATATTACGCATCATATTAATTTTTTCAATACAGTGACGCGATAGGACGAGCCAAGTTGTCTGATTTCTATTGAAACTTAATTATATTTATGATTCGACCTGACATAAAAATACATTTAATCGAAACTATTAACAACATAAAAAGTACACCGACTTCAATAAAAAACAAATTATGCGTCACTATAAAATTTGAGGATTTCCCTTGATTTTTCTGAGATCCCATCATCAGATCCTGGCGAGGTGCCAATGGGACCACCTGGGAAGTATACCCTTTTAAACACAAAAAGAATCGAGTCTTCAAGTAATCGGGTAAATACATAAAAAAAGATACCGACGAATTGTTAACTTCCTCCTTTTTTGAAGTCGGTTAATAATAGCAATATTTTTAATGCAAACACGTGAAAGACGTTGAAATAACCTTCCTATTATTAGAAGTCGTTAGCTCGAGGGGCGATTAGATGTCTAGCGTGAGGCAAAATCTACTTCGTGCTTCGTTGTTACCGTTCAAAATCAACATCATATTTACTATTCAATCTATACATAACTGTTTTAGGAATAATATGTATTATTAAATAATTGAATAGCTCATAGCAACCAGATTGCACTCGCTTAAAAAAGTAAGAAAGGACATAAATATTTTTAAATAGTCACTCGTATATGTTCTCACTTAATTGTCATAAATTTATTTTATACACAAAAAATAAACAATTGACAATCGTTTCAATGAACAATATAAACAAGATACTAAAACTGATGTATATTAAGATAATAGAAATCAGCTTAGTTAAAAGCCCCAAAAAAATTATTCGAATTGTAGATTCGAGTACGAAATTATTTTGAATGAAAGGAGAATTGCCCTCCAGGTACTTATGGTACATCATATACCATCACACTCATCACTACTAAGTAGTCACTACTTAAGACTCGGTCGTATTTTTTTAAATAGATGTGCCCTGAAAAAAAAGCAGTCTTGTTTTACCAGTTGATTTAAGCGCTAAAAAGTACACGAAAAAAATTAAACTAGGCTCAAAAGTCGTAGAAAAATCTGTTAATTCCAAATATGCATATAGCTGAATGCTGCAAAAATTGACACTTAAATCAAATAGCCTGCTAACCATCTATATTATACGCTATCAATAGTTCGCGTTTTTTTATTATGTCGTAGGCTAAGGGGGGTGTCCGGACCCCCTGAACCCCCCCCTTATATACGCCCATGCCCTCTCGTTAGTACAGGAGGCCGGTCCCCAGCAGTGGGACAATGTTTAATACAGGGCTAGTATTATTTTATTTTTTATTATGTAATATAATGTTTGCTTAAGGTACCTACTGCTAAAATCGTTTGATTTCGGTCTCTTAACAGCCAGGTTGAATAAGCGTATAACATAGTAAGTATATTTATGTAAATTCGACACACACACATATATAATTCTTATTTTCTGGGAAGCAAAATAAGAAATATAAGGTCCAAATATCCCGCTCAACAGCCTAGGGCGTCGGGAGTGGCTGAAAATCAGCGCTGCATGAGGTTTCTGCTCTGGACAGCATTAGCTGAGCCACATCGTTTTGCAATTTCATATTTCCTTACAATATTTTTCTGTATTATCATTTAAGGTTGTAAGTTTGTTATTGTAATGTCATGATGGCAATAAATATCTTATTATAATTAAAATGCCTACTTATCCTTTTATATAGATTATATACATTAAAGTATATGTATCATCACTCGCTTCACATATGTAGGTTTCATATAGCTGTAGGTATTAACACTCATTGAGAATTCTGATTTGTCGAGGTTATTCACCGACCAGAATGAGAAATATACGAAAATTAAAAGTAATCATGTGTAATAAAAGTAAAATTTCTAGAAGATATCCGGTCTTGTCACGCGCAAAACTGGCGATACACACGCAAATATATTTTTAAACAACAACATTTTGGGACGCGCTAAATTAGCTCAGTCGAAGCGAAATTTCTGCTACATTTGCATGTGTTTACTAAATAGTTGTTCATTACAATATCAGGAAAAGGTATGTAAACTGATTATTTCAATATTTACACGAAAAACAAAGCTTTGCCAAAATAAAAAATTGTGTAGCATCGTAGCTTAAAGCGACTGTAGTCTTCATTCAAGTTTGACTTCACTGATATTGTTTATATACTAGATACTGATATTGAATATAAATATATTATTAAGTGGAAGTTTTTAAAGCGGGTAGTGCCACGCAATTATTATTTTAAATTTGGTACATGCTAGAGTGGGTGCGTGATGGAAACATTTCACTACCTCTCTGCACGCCTGCAATGTAATGGCCATGTCGGACGTTGACGTCATTGACCACGACTATTCTGGCATTATAGTAGAAATTATTTCTTTTTATTATTTTAATTAGTTATGTTACCTGAAACATATAATCGGAAGAATTTTATAAACCCGCTCATATAAACGAAGTAGAAGCTTTTTAAATTCTCTGGAAAGGGTAGTTGTCAAATGACAGAAAAGGGATGCACGATATGAGTTATGACGTCACCTCCCAGAATGGCCATTACAAGCTAGCAAGTAGATAGTGAGATGTTCCCACTACGCACCCACTTTTGCTCATACCAATATTTTAAATAATAATTGGAGCCTCATTTTGATTACTTTTGCTTCTGTTTATTTTTTGAATTATTTTCTGTTGCATATCAATTAGTACAAAATGAAACACAGGAAACTGCCCTTTTAACCCTTTCGCCAGATTTCAAAGCCTTCTAACTCATTCATTTTAGAGTGAATTTATAAAATGACTTCGATAATAGGTTTTGAATAACCAAACTTGTTGATTACAATAATAATAATTAAAGAGTCAACTTGTTGTTGTATGTAATATTCAAAGCTCTATTTCCATGCGATTACAGTGGTTTATACCGCTTTTGCGATGATTCACTCATAGAATTTAACAGCCACAAATTTAAAAAGTATATACTTAAGTAAAAAGTACCACATTCGATGTATGCTTTACCATTCATTCGTTCATTAGAATTGCTATAAATGAATACGATGAAAGTCGATGCCAATTCTGATATCAATTATAGGAAAAAATCTTATACTAGAAAGTTATTCTTTAGTATTTTACAAGTTCATATTTTCTTTTCTGGAAATGATAAATTAGATTTAATTTCTCACATCATTTAATGTTATATTAACTTTTGTCTTGGTCGTTATTAATATGTTAATTGCGTCGAAAATGTTAAATGTAAATGAAGTTGCCTGCTTGTCGTAAATTACAAACTTTAAGAGCATCAATTGCATACAATTTGGAAGAAAACATAAGAAGTATTTGTTAGCTCCCAAAAGTATTGCGTAAACTAACATAAGAGACGACACGTAATAAAATCAGATTATTTATTTCACATCACTTCACAGTCACGATTGTGATCAACAAAGCTTTAAAGTCGTGTTGAAAATATTTAGGACTAGTGACTCTCGACTTTATTTGCTTTTTTGGTATGTTATAATATATATTTTTTTCTTTTTGGCATATTTTGAATACTCTAGTGCCCAAACGAGTCTAGTCTTCATGATTTGGACCCATTAATTTCTTCAAAAATGAATGTCTAAAACACTAGAAAAATATAATCTGCCTTCTTAGACAATCGCGTAAAAATCTAGTTTTGTAAATTTTTTATGATAGGCACTTCTTGCAATTAATATTTTTGCATGTGGGTATTCTGCACTGTATAAGTTTAATGTTAATTACAGTTACAATTACTTTACAATTACATTGCAGTTCAAATTATATGATAACATGATGATAAAGGCCATTTAGATATATTTGTAGATTTTACAAAACAATAATAATACACAGTCAGGTCATAAGTATTGTCACACAGTAAAAACTTTTATTTTAGAATGCTGGCCACAAAAAAGTTTATTGAATTCGAATTTCAAATTGTTCATGAAAATAAAAATGTATACTTTTTAAAATTTTACTCATTTTTAAATATGGAGTGGACGCTTAAAGAAGACCGTGTTGCAGTAATTGCGTTGCATCGTTGCGGTTACGCGCCAATTCAAATTTTTGACATACTGAAAAATTTGAATATAACCAAAAGATTCGTTTATCGTACCATCAAACGATACAATGAAGACTCTAGTGTAGATGACAGGTCAAGAAGTGGTCGCCCTCGGTCTGTTAGTACTCCAGCAGTGTGCGTCTCCAGGATAAAAGCTGTGAAGGCGCGAATTCAAAGAAATCCCAACGTAAGCAGAAACTGTTGGCCCTTCAGATGGGGTTAAGCAGAACCACGGTGAAAAGGGTGTTAAATGAAGACTTAGGGCTTCGGGCATATCGAAGAAAAACAGGACATCGTTTGAATGCTCGTCTAATGCACCTGAGACTGAAGAGATGCCGCGCTTTGTTGAAGCGGTACGCGGGAAAAAAATATCGGGAAATTCTTTTTTCAGATGAAAAATTTTTTACCGTAGAAAAGAGCTACAACAAAGAAAATGATAAGGTGTACGCACACAGTAGTGAAGAAGCGAGCAACCGTATTCCGCGTGTCCAACGAGGTCATTTTCCATCCTCGCTCATGGTATGGTTGGGAGTTTCTTATTGGGGCTTAACAGAGGTACATTTTTGTGAGAAAGGTGGAAAAACGAATGCAGTTGTGTATCAAAATACAGTCCTGACGAACCTTGTGGAACCTGTTTCTCATACCATGTTCAATAACAGGCACTGGGTATTCCAACAAGATTCGGCGCCAGCTCATAGAGCGAAGAGCACACAAGGCTGGCTGGCGGCGCGTGAAATCGACTTCATCCGGCACAAAGACTGGCCCTCCTCCAGTCCAGATTTGAATCCGCTAGATTACAAGATATGGCAACACTTGGAGGAAAATGCGTGCTCAAAGCCTCATCCCAATTTGGAGTCACTCAAGACATCCTTGATTAAGGCAGCCGCCGATATTGACATGGACCTCGTTCGTGCTGCGATAGAAAGATTGAAGGCCTGTATTCAAAATCACGGAGGTCATTTTGAATAAACTTTAGTGTCATAAGAATCTATGTTTTGTTAAGTTCATTTTGGTATTTAAATGTTTACATAATGAATAAACTTGTTTCAATTATTTTATATTAAACATGTGACAGAATTTATGACCTGACTAGGTATATATTTTTTTTATAGCATAGTCCGACAAACGAGCCAGTGGGTCACCTGATGTTAAGTGATCTCCACCGCCCATGAAAATCCACAATACCGAACGTATCATGTATGCGCTGTCGGCCTTAAAGGACAGGAATAGGGATTAGGGAAGGGAAGGGGGAATCTGGGTCTCCGGATATCTCACTCACCATACGAAACGCGACAGTCAACTGTCACTTTACGTTGGTTTTCTGTGAGACAGTGGTACTACCCCGGTCGAGCCGGCCCATTCATGCTGTAGACAAATATGTCTTCCTCGTGGCTCTACTACTATGTACTATATATTTATACACAAAAATATAGGCGAAAATATAAGAATAACAAGAGCAACGGAACATTCATACAGATGTCTGATCCGTGAAATATTTTTAATTGATGTGATGCGACTAATGTAATATTCCGTAAATAGTAACGCATGTACAGTACTGTTGATATTCTAATATCTCAGTCTACACAATTATAAAGAGTATAGTTACAATCATCCACATATCTCACATTATGCTGTACGAGATTGTTAGCTAAAATTTTCATGCAAATTTTAGCTAACCAGCCCCGACAAAGTTATCTCCATTAAGTGTTTGGAACTGAATCGTATAAACTTCAGAGTTTCCAATAATCACAACGATGACACAATTTTTTTTCAAAACTATTATTAAAAAGTTGTACGGTCGCACAGTTTGGTGCAATGAACCTTGATTGACTAATCGAATAGGTATATAATACTATAATATATAATACTAGCCCTGTATTAAACATTGTCCCACTGTGGGCACTTTAGGCCTTAGTCCACCACGCTGGCCTAATGCGGGTTGGCAGACTTCTCATACCTTCGAAAAACTCTCAGATATGCAGGTTTCCTCACGATGTTTTCCTTCACCGTTAAAGCAAACGATAATTAACATTTTAATACACACATAACTTTAGAAAAGTCAGAGGTGTATGCCACTTGGGTTTCGAACCTACGACTTTCGTCTTGACAGTCCGTACCGCAACCAACTAGGCTATCGCTGCTATATCGAATAGGTAAATAGTATTAATTTAGGAATGTTATCGTTCAATAAAACATCAGTGTCAGTAGTCATTAACACCAATGATTCAAGTCTGTCTTCAGTTTTTTAAAGTGTAAGGTAGGCCAACTAGCAAGTGAGTAATCAGTTGAAGTGCACAACTCTTACAATTTGTAGAACATCAGAAAACCTTGCTGAATGGTTCAGAACAAAGCTGAATTGGCATGTGACTGACCACCGACCGTGAATGACATTTTTACTATACAAGTTACGATTGAACGAACGATGTCTGAATGCGCAAAAAATATTTAGCCTTCACTAAAAACGCGATGCAGACATCTGTCAAACAAAAGAGTAAAGCACGATACTGACCCAATGCAATTTTGTGCATACGTATAAAGAATGCCTTCATAGATCATACCTAAAGTACCGACAGTACCTTAGGTACAGGTATATTTCAAAATATAAATAAAAAGCCTTCAATATTCATACACATTGTCCTGAAACGTGACCCTCCGCAGTATGATATCATTATATCTTGCCGTGGATAGTAAGTACCTACCAATTGGCAATATTGGTAGGATGTCTGACTATCCGAAGAAGATATAATATACTTTTAATGACTTCTATCTCGATATGATCTTATCACGCTCCTTATCATTTAGAAGCAGACAGTTCCTGCATCGAAAGAAAACCTTTTTCACTTATTGCATAAACTATGTGTAGGTACTTATACCGAAATCGCTATAACAGCAGGGAAGACATAATAAGTTGTATAATATTTCAGGATGGTTGGTGATTTCGTAACATTCCAACTATCAATATCCCCGCTTGGTTTACGTCAGTAGCATAATTTTTTGTCTATCCGCGTACTGCACGTACGTGTGATGTTGAATAATTACACATCTGTAAGCTCCAGACGATTAATATCTCGTGACGTTCGCAGACGTTAGACGTCGATTCGCGTGAGTAAAGCCCCACTCACATAATGTCTTGTTTCGCTGCGGTTGGCTTGCACGGTTTCATGTCTCATCCATTGCAAGTGAGCTATATATCCATAGTACGTTTTGATAGCCACTTCATGATATGGCTGTCACATTCATATAGAATGAATTATTACTTTTTAAATAAAAATTAAACCGCCTTCAAAAAAACCCAGACACAACTAAAAAGCAAAAAATAATTGGTTACATTTAAATCAATTAGTTATATGCAATTTAAATCAATTATTTTTGGAGTCGGTGCCGGTGTTGTTTTCTTTACTTTTAGATTTATAAAAACCAAGTCTGGATCTATTTTATATTTTTTTGTATGCCTGATTATTCTGTTTTTTCCATGTTTTGGCTGGCACCGACTCCAAATAATTGATTTAAATTGCATATAACTAATTGATTTAAATGTAACCAATTATTTTTTGCTTTTTAGTTGTGTCTGGGTTTTTTTGAAGGCGGTTTAATTTTTATTTAAAAAGTAATAATTTATTTTTTGCTTTTTAGTGGTAAATTATATAAAATCGGTTAAAAGCTGCTGAAGATATTAGAATTTACGTGTATTTTAATTTTATCACCCCCCTCCCTCACCCCCACCCCTTTTACCCTCTCTCACTGAAACTTAACTTTTATAATGAACGTAATGCAAAAAGAACCACTGGAATACTACTTAATTTTAAGGAGTTACCCTCTCCAGCTCCGAAGATATTCATCAGATCTTCACCATATTTTTATGGGACCAAATGACAAGCACCAGCTTTCAATCAAAGAAAGAATGGTCGAAATCGGTTCACACAGTACAGAGAAACGAGGTAACAAACATAAAAAAAAAAAAAATTGAGAACCTCCTCCTTTTTTTGAAGTCGGTTAAAAAGGACGATGCCGACGCATTCAGGTCCAATAAACATAAAGTGATTTTTACAATAATTAAGGAAAAAACGTTATATGAGAGAGAACACAATAATTAGAAAAAGGCTGTAAATTGTCGCATATTTCATGAAAATGTTGTTTGGTATATTATTATAGACAACATCTCAATTATTATAGTGTGTACGCGGCCTAAATGTCGAGTTGTGTATAAAGTGAGTCAGAGTAGACACATAGCGAGCGTGCGTTGCATTCAAACGGCACCGAACAAAAGCTTAGTATTTTCAAAGCATACGATCATCACTTTACATGGCGTTAGCGTGTTTTTTCTCTTTAAAACAACACGTAAATCTTTAGATAAAAATTACTTGATGTGCAAAAAAATTGAGGAAGCTTAGAGACCTTAAATTATGGTTAGCTACTATTTTAAAGGTTATCTTAACACAACCTGACAGGCAAAACATGTCAGAATATTAATTTACATTAGTACTAAAGTATGAATTATTATTATTATAAACCTTTGTACAATACAGATTTAATATACAAGCCGATCAAAAGCAAGCCACTTGCATACTCCATAATTTTTTAGGGTTTGCGCCATAAGTATGATTATAAGATACACAAGTAAAATCCAGTGTAATCATAATCAAATTGTCGACGCGCAACAAGCGCATCCACACTCCATTAGTATTTCTGATCCATACTATGCTAAGTAAAAAGGAAATTATATATTATATTATTATTATTATATTATTTATTTATACAGTTCGTTAGATGATAGTTTCAGATCAAAAAACTTAGATTATCCGAACTAGAAATTAAACTCTAGATCTCACGCTGCACAGCCGATGAACCGCTGTAGGATCCTTAAGGTCACAGCTCATTAGAGCCACCCGGCACCCGACCCGAACCGCCTCGCCTCGAGCGGTTAGTATTCTTTATATGGACCTTTATGGATGTGCCTCACTACATCAACTCCGTAGCGTCGCCGGAACGCCTCGGTCGTAAGCCGTCCACGCGTGGACGGCGTTTTGACCACTCGGTGACAACTCGGTGCTCGCATGCTTGCCTTGCGTTGCTGCGCATTGCCCACGCCCAAGCCCCATGCGTCGCGACGCGACGTTTACTAGTAACAACGCGGCGACCTCCCGTGAATCACCTGCCGACAACGAGTGGACGCCGAGCGACGAGGCGGTACAAGTCGGGTGCCGGGTGGCTCTAATGAGCTGTGACCTTTATGCTCATATTTATTAGTGATTATACCAAGCCCATTTGTATCATAATAAGTTGTACAATACCTGGTTAAATACACAAATTGGTCAATATTATTTATTTTCCTGCATATTGTCTATTGTTTAGAGTTACAGTTAACTTTATCTGCAATCCCCACAATTGGTGATTAGTTAAACGAGAGATAAGTTAAGGCTACGATGACGCTTGAATGAACTCATTTCATTGTGCCTACGTTTAAAAACTTAATGTAAAACTGATGAATATAATATTTTTTACTAGTATTGTTCTGAAACAGTCTCTTTCTGGAATAAAGAATATTCCAGAAATTGTTATAAGTTATAGCCTATATGATTCCTGAGGATTCTTTTAACTTAGGAGTGCACATTAAAATCCGTGCCGTCGTATTTACATGACGCACGAACAAATTAAAGAATATCCAGACTTCTGTCTTATAATTTATGGTACACATTAATTTAAACATTTCTCTGTTCTTTCAAATATGTTTTTTTTTATTCTGGTACGGCAAAGATCACACTGCACCTGATGGTAAGCGCAGTGCCGCCCAATTAGAGTATCGAGTAGCGAGAAATAACCTATGCCCCGCTACTCCACACAATCTTGCCGGCCTGCTGTGTAGCTTCTTCAAACTACGCCTAAAGGACCCAGGATCATAGGAAGGAGGGAACACGGTAGCTGACAAACTGTTCCACAGCTTGATGGTGCGGCAAAAATACGAATTTGCGAACGTCTTGGTTCGGGCCAGGGTAGTAGACACCAAGACGCTCCGTATGCGTGGTTCTGGTGTGGAAAGGAGAGAATGGGATAAGATCAAACAATTCTTTAGATCATTCGCCATGATACAGACGGTAGAACACGGTAAGCGCGGAAATATTCCTCCGCAGCTGGTACAGTATCTACCAGTTGACAATATTAGGAGAGTAGGTACTATTAATTGACACTCTAATGTCCACTACATTTGTTACGGCAAAGACCTCCATTGCTTTCCAGTCAAACATCCATGTAAAATGTCGAGTGCCTTTGTGGACCAATAGTCCATTTCCCAAAATTACAGCAGAAAATAACAATCACCAAAAAGGTATTAAAGTAAAGTTATTCCTGTAGCCAAAATTTATGATATTCGATTGTTTGTATCGCAATATAGTCAACCGCAAAACTTCGCTGCCGTTAATATAAAGAAGGCATACCAGGACGCATAGTCAGAGGTTATCAACAATTTTTGGCACTCGACATGATTTTGGGTATTTTTCCTCAAAACACTGTACAACGGCAAACTTCTTTTGTACTAATGTAATTTTTTTCATCACCTTAACAATTTCTCCAAAATATTGTTTAATTATTTTTTATTTTATACATTTTTTTTATTTTAAGAGTTGTCGTACTCCCAACGTGCCCCGATCTTACTTCACACGTTCGCGTCACAGGATATTCACTGTCAATTAATATCGATGACCTCTAATATCAGACAAATAAAAAGGGTTGTGTATACCTGACTATATAAAGATATTAGAATATTTAAATAAAGATGTCTTAGGAATTTTAATATAATGCATACCACCCATTAAATTTACGTATGTAGATATTAAAAAGAGAATAGTAACGGTAAAACATATTTTATGGCAAATTCGTATCATATAGCAAAACGGTGAAATTAATGGTCCCATTTTATTGTACTGCATATAAAATATAAGATGTTAACATATTAAAAATGCCTAAATATATTATAAATTACATACATAAATAAAACCATCACAATAGCTGCTAAAACGACAGCAATATGAAAAAAAACTCTAATGCGAAAACCATTAGTAAATCTAGTTGTATGATACATGAAGTCAAATCAAATCATTTATTTTGTAAATTAGGCCACTATAGGCACTTTTTACATGTCATAATAATGTTAAGGTCTACTGGTGCTTCGGAAATGCCCACTGGTCTGAGAAGAAGCATCAAGAAACACAGCCGTAGGTCTTTTGTAATTTGTCATTACAATTTACATTATAAAATAATTTACATATTAAATACATACATCCTTCAACAAGTCACATTCACATGAAACAAAAAAAAATACGGTACCTATACATGTTATTTATTTTCTCTAACTAACAATCAATGAGCAATCCAGGTAGACCAGTCCACACAAGCAGCACCCGTTCACGAGTATGACGCATGTGCCAGCCATCGGCCTCCTCAACCATGACACAGGGAAGTGACCGACCCGGCACATAACGCCGCCGCTAGCACAGACCCTTAAGCGAGCATGACATACCTTAATCGCGTCAAAGAATGTATAAAGTATCTTTAATACTTTATAAATACAATTGTCTCAGTGGTTGGTGCACAAGTTGCCCTCTACTTACCTTCAAGAATACGACCGTGAGCTTATGTATGGTATATAGATAGAAATAGGTATAAAAAAATATAATCGAGATGTCGCTGGTGGTAGGAAATTCACATCTGCCCGAATAGCAACCGTACACAGGGTGTAAAACCCGCCATATGGCACACGCAAGAGTGTCGCGTTCCGGAATCAGCCATTGTACATCCAGTTTTGTCGGGGGGTCAAGAGTTGGGTACAATGTTTGGCCGTCTTGCAGCCTTATAGTACTCTGACACTAGACCCTCGACCGCATCTTCACCTTCGTGCCCACGGCGTAGTGTGAAGAAGCAGGCATGGTTGTGTTGAGTAGCGGGGGATAGATCTCTCTCTCGCTACTCGATACTCTAATTGGACGGCACTGCGCTTACCATAAGGTGCAATGCCAACTTTGCCGTGCCAGTATAAAAAAAAGTCGCCACTACACATCTCTCGTCCATTATTTTCTGTGCTGAATATTTTCGCCTTTACGTCATGGATATCGATCCCATTGGAGGACGTTCTTTGTCTGTCCCAAATCCGCTCGTGCATGCAACGGTTAGCCACATAGCTGTAATAAAATGATCACTATTCCCACATTTTTACATAAGAATAATTATCAATATCGATAAATTAATAGAAAGTTGAATCTGTTAGTCACGAGTCGTCTGGACTTTCCTATTAATTGTAGAAAGCAATTTAGTCTTTGTGATAGTAACAAGTTCAAAATATATGGAAATGTGGGTTATTTATCTCGATGTTTTTTTACAGTAATATAACAAAACTGGATTTTTACAGCTTACAAGACGTCAGAAAACAATATATTAAGTCCGACTTAACCGCTATCGATGTTTAACTAGGTTACCGAATAACGTAAGTTTACCTCCTTTCAATTTTGACGCATAATATTAATTACATATCTATTATAAATTCAAAATAAATTAAATATTCCGCCCGTTATGTTCCTGTTCTAGAAGTCAGACGAATACGGGCATATATTTCTTTTTATGTATACTTTTTACGATATCTAATTACATTTCCATGACATCTAAAGTTTGATATATATTCTACATACAAACCCAAAGGAATATAAACTGCTCAAAGCTATCCTTAAACATAAATTTATGGCTACAAATAAACATTATCTATTGAAATCTACACCAACACATATCGGTGAACTTAAAAACCTATAAAAGCAAATAAAAGATGTCCACTAACTAACGGCCGCGGCGCCGCGTGACCTTTCTCTGGGCGCGCCAATGGGTGGCATTTTATAGTCGAACACGGCCCAAGAAATAATAAAAAGTACACGTAACATTACTTAAGAGTTAACACTGATAAACGGTAGTATTTCCTTACTTTCACATTATGGGAGATGCCAAGGTCATGGGTGAAATGAGAACAGGTTTGGAGTCTTTATACCAGCCAGTAAGATTTGTACTGTTTATTTCATTTCAATATTATCTTTCAATAAAAAAGTTCAATATTTCTGACAGGTAAGTATTTCGAAATTGAAAAATAAGCCTGTGTAAAAAATGTTTAGTTCACGAAAGGCTAGGTCAGCCGGGTGGTTAATACTGTCTTACAACCGACATAAAGTGGCACCTGCCCGTTACATATACATATATAGTACAGTGAGTGAGTTATCAGTAACTCAATAAAACACTGCCTCGGTGGGGCAGTTGTAATTGCGCATTGTTACGACGGCTGTGCTAAGTCTCGGTTCGATCCCCGGGTCGGGTTAAGTGATATTGGGTTTTTCTGTCTAGAAATTTTCAGTATTAGCCCGGAGTCTGGAACCGGTGCCCGGTATGGCGATAGGCTCGCCCCCTATCACATGATGGGACCGTAATTCGGCGAAAAGTAGGTGTACTGGTTACACCTCTGCCTACCCCTTCGGGGATTACAGGCGTGAGTGTATATGTATGTTTGTCAACAGTTTTTAAAAGTCGACAACCCACATTTATTCTAGAATTCTGAGTCTTCGATGAAAATCATTATTATGAATTTGGTTGCTTCCCGACCTTCTGCTATAAAAGGGTATTTCAGTCCTTAAGTCCTATCTTAGTTATTATCCACACAACGGGTTTTTAGTTGATTAAAATCTAATAAACGTTATATGAAAATATATTACCTGAGTAGATGTCTGAGATCTTATTTTAGGTTAGGTAAAATCTAGAATACGGACAGAAGCAGTAATTTTAACAGAATCTTTGACTTTTTACCGTGTGTAGAGTTTCTAAATTTGTTAACTAAAAACAGTTAGCTGCGCTCTGAGGTATCAAAGAATAAATATAAACAGTTTTAACTCTATTGCCGCACACAAAAATTACCGTGTGGAGGTATCGTACGGCCAGAATCTATACTATTATATAAAGCTGAAGAGTTTGTTTGTTTGTTTATTTGAACGGGCTAATCTCAGGAACTACTGGTTCGAATTGAAAAAATCTTTGAGTATTGGATAGCCCATTTATCGAGCAGCGCTATAGGCTATATAACATCACTATATGACCAATAGGAGCGGACCAGCAATGAAAAATGTTGCAAAAATGGGGAAAATTGATTCCTTTTGAAAGCTTCCGTTGCGTACGCTGCGTTAACGGTTAAAGTTACATAACAATCATGTACGACGAAATTGTTCCTCTTAAAAAGTTCTAAAAAAAAGTCCGCGATAGCATATGTCTATCTATTTCAGTTGGCTCACTATAACCTTTTTAATGGTTATCGAATTTGTTCTGAAACAATGCATTATTTGGAAAGGGGTTTTTATAAACATAATCCTTATCCAAATAAATACTTTATTCATCACAAGTATGTAATTTTAACAAAGTTGCCCTTTACGTCATTTGATTTCAATGAATATCTAAGGAGATATAACAGTTTTAAAATATCTCCGCAGCAAAATTAATATTGTTGTTTGTATGTCTGTTTCTTAACTTTTCATGACTAAACGGGTGAACGAATCCTAATGAAATTCAGTGGAGGGATAGATTATATCCTAGGGAAGGACATAGGGAAGCTTTTGGCTCAAAAAATTAAAGGCTCTTGAAAGGGGTGAAATAGAGGTTAAAATTTTGTATGGGCAATCCGTAATACTTCAACTTAGGGATCTGAAAATTCATATTTAGGATTTTGGTAAAAAATAAAGAAATACGTGTTTCAACGTTTTTACCAAATCATCCCTTAAAGGGCGAAGTGAGGAGTTAACTTATGAGGTATTCTTTAAATTTAATCTCAAGCTTCAGGCACAACACTTTTTTTTGTCGCGGGGAAAGCATTTTATTACTGCCGTCCGCTTCGGGGCGAAGCGGAATGAGAATAAAACGGTTATGCTGGACTAGCCGGTCTTACGACCCAGCACCCTCTCGCCCGGATGATGGCTATCCGGGCTGCCGCTGGGCCGAGTCCCTACTACTTATGTACACCCAACCGGACACTACCAGCTAAAACCCCGCGGCGGCCTTCTTCGACACCTACGGAGTGATCCCGGTAATTATTATAGGAGTGCTAGAAGTTTAAGTTAGGAGTTGTGCCTGTCTAGCCATCTAGACAGTCACAACACCTGAGATTCAGGACGATCGCTATAGGTGTCCCAGTGCAGAAGACAACTCCTTGCATTGATACTTCTGCTCCCGAAAATAACCTCCACGGGGGCGGAGCCGGGAGCAACAGCTAGTCAGTTATAAAAATAATATAAACTCATATTATGTTATTTTGATAGTTGCTAAGAATATTAGTATTACGTGATTGTTTTATTAAATCACAAGTATTGTTTAGTTTGCAATTCATATTATGTAACAAACTTTTATATGTAAGTTAAGCGCTTCTTATACGAAAACACATTCTGCTATATTTTCAAGTTCTATATTGAAGCTATGGTTAAAATAATAATAATACAAGCCCTATATTAAACATTGTCCCACTGCTGGACACGGGCCTCCTCTACTATTGAGAGGGGTTAGGCCTTAGTCCTTATGGATATAGTAAAATAATAAATAAATAACACCCAACAGTCACACACATAACCCCACACTAAGATACGAGTCTTGTGTTGTGGGTATCAGGGCTACGAGAGACTTTCGGTCTCACAACACCCAGACCCCGGACACAAATATCTGTCTCTCACACAAACATTTGGCCTCTCGTTTCACAGCCGGCTACTCGCCAACTGCGCCACGGAGGCTGAAAAGTATTTTTATATAGCGGTAACTCAAGCTGACTTCTCAGAAATTTCTTGAAAGTCAACGTAATTTTAAGGTTTTGTGTAAGTGACAAGCTTAAGGCTGTTTGACACTAAATAAATGTTTAATATGGCTTATTGCGAAAAAATTATGTCTATAAGTGTCTTCAAATAATATAGAAAAAGTCTTAAAAAACCAGATAAAGATTAAAGATTTTTATTGAAAAAATTAATTAAAACTTCTATTTATTTATGTCCTATACTAAAGAAAATGTTGAACATCCTCAAATGCGTACTAGATACGTTTTCAACATTCCTAACAAAATAATAGCGATGCATCGTAGGCGAATACCGCTTCAACCGCCTTTTGTATGTCCGATCAGCGTCTAAATCGTCAAGATCATTGGCGGGGAGTACAGTCTTAGGAGGACAACGGGGTTCCGATACAAACAACATGCCCGAGGCGTTAAACTGCAATATATATACAAGCCAGTTATCAATAGATTATAGTACTCTTTGATTCTATATTATGTCTAATCGATAGACATTGAGAATGGATAGAGCGGTCTCTAACTATACCTAGCTCTATCCAGCTATTAAGTGAATACGGGCAGAAAAATATGAGAGAGACAAAGCGAACGCGCGGCCACCAGTGGTCTTTTTCTAAAATTTTGATTGGTCTACGTCACAGGCTCGAAGGAGCGAAAAGAAATATATATTGGCCGCACGGTCGCTTTGTCTCTTTCTACAAAGTGGTAAAGATATTGCTCAGTCCAGTTGTCTATATCTATGGTCTAATCAAACGTACTATTGACAGCGTACATTTAGTTATATTTTTATTCCTCAAGTAAGGTCAGGGTCCGAGTCCAAACATCTCACAGGCACAGTCTAGCTACTAAACGTTACGTAGCCTTTATCTACGAAGCTTTTACTCGACTATAATAGATTTATGAGAAAATATGAGTACATTTACAAGGCCTGTTCGTAAAACGACGAATATTCATTTCATACAGATTTATTTATGTTATAGTGACATTTAATAAGATGCTATTGATGTCAATCGTAAAAGTGTCTAAGAGTTGCGATGTAAAGAAGAGTAAACTGCAATTTATATAATGATAAAGACGAAATTTGCGTAAATGGGTGATTATATGAAACGCCTAATAGCCTGGTCGGCGATTAGGGCATACAAGTCTTTGTCTGCTAATAGTCATTTAATACCTACATGCATTATTTATTAATAATTTATTTTTTATTAATTTAAGGTTCCTTGAATTCCTGTTGAGCAATTACCGAGTATCGTATTTGAGGATATTAAAATACTATTTAGTAGTTTATAAGTACAAAAACTAAATTAACTGCCATATAGGTATATATGAAGTAAAACGTGCATACCTGCCCGACACTATTACGATAAATAATAAAGGATTCTAAGCGTAGGTAAATAGGTAACTTTTATAGACAATAATAAAAGTTGTATATATCATCATGTAAATTTTATTGTAAAATACCTTATGCTCTAGAGTAGTCAATAGTGTATTGGTTTTAGTGGCAAATAGTAAGAAATGAAAATCAAATTTTTATTTTAGATTTCTTTCAAAATATGTTGTTGAATAAAAATATAAGTAGAAGTTATTAGGTTTTTATATTTTCGATGTGAAATTTTGTCGTATTATTTTCTAGGTATTTTTTTTCTTGAGATTACATAGGATCATCTTTGAAGTATCTGTATATAGAAATATAGTTAAAAATTAAAGAACATATATTCTTCGTTTCAACGTTTCTTTGTTCATCGCGTCAAACCAAATTAACACAGAAATGAGCAGTCTTTAAAATTATATGAAAATGCTGACTCTTCTTTTGAATACATCAAAACGGGTATCCAGATGATTCATAATATGAAGTTCTATAACATGATCTAAACTAAGCAGTAAATACTCCCGACATTAATTACAAAGACATTAAAGACAAATATTATTTTTTAAATAGCTGAACAAATAAATTAACTTCAAACATGCAAGAATCGAATCGATTAAACCAGAAAAAAGTATTGAAAATGGTCCATCCATTCTGGAACATTAATACTACAGACAAAGCCAACCTTTAATAATATTCCTTATACATAAATATATACATTATAACTTTCCTATTGCGTGGGGAGCTGAAATAATCCAGCTGTCCTTTGTTGAAACATCTGCTTGAATAACTTTGGATTCAACTTTAAAACATTTATAGCTTTACTAGATGTTGCCCGCGGCTCCACCCGTGTAGACGTTATTTTTAACCGACTTCAAAAAAGGAGGAGGTTAACAATTCGTCGGAATCTTTTTTTTGTATGTTACCCGATTACTCGAAGACGCCTGGGCCGAGAAATTCTTTTTTTGTTTAAAAGGGTATACTTCCCAGGTGGTCCCATTGGCACCAAGTCAGGATCTGATGATGGGATCTCAGAAAAATCAAGGGAATCCCTAAAATTTTGTAGTGACGCATAATTTGTCATAAGTCGGTGTACTTTTTACGAATTAAAAAACTTTTATAATTGGAAGAAAAGGTATACAATCCATGGAGGCATCTTAAGCTATTACAACTTTCTATATTTAGCTATCCCATGGGAAATTTTTCGGGGTAAAAAGTGACCTATGTCATTTTCTGATCCATGTGCTATTCCAGACTATAATCTATCTCTGTGCCCAATTTCAACCAGATCCGTCCAGCCGTTCTGGCGTGATTGAGTAACAAACATCCATCTATCCATCCATCGAAACATTCACATTTATAATATTAGTACATACAATATTTATAATTTATACCTACTAGCCCTGTATTAAACATTGTCCCACTGCTGGGCACGGGCCTCCTCTACTAATGAGAGGGGTTAGGCCTTAGTCCACCACGCTGGCCTAATGCGGGTTGGTAGACTTCACATACCTTCGAAATTCTTATAAGAATTCTCAAGTATGCAGGTTTCCTCACGATGTTAGCCTTCACCGTTCAAGCAAGCGATAATTAAGAATTAATACACACATAACTTTAGAAAAGTCAGAGGTGTATGCCACTTGGGTTTCGAACATACGACTTTGGTCTTGGCAGTCCGTACCGCAACCAACTAGGCTATCGCTGCTATATTAGTAGGATAATAAATGATTATATAGCCTGATATACAATTGAAGCTACTCTATCATATAGATGGCTATATATATTTATGTGTAAAATTTTAATTGAATACCTCCCATCGTTGTGTATTGTATTGGAAACGCACAACTGCATGATTTCAATTATCTCAATGTTATTCGTAAAAGTATGGATGTGACGTATACGATAGTTTCTTGTTGTCCTGTGTGCACGATGACGTTTTCGAAAGTGATGAATTTTGTCTTAACCCTCAACTTGAACCGTATTGAATGAATAAAACACCACAATTAAAATAACCTACCTATATATACATGCCGGTTGTAGGATATTCATATCCGCCGGGATAGCGACCACCGTACACAGGGTGTAAAATCCACCATAGTGGCATACGCACGTGTGTCGCGTTCCGGGAACAGCCAGTGTACATCCGGTTTTTGTCGGGGGTCTAGAGTTGGGGTACCATGTTTGGCCATTTTGCGGCCTTCTGAGTATTCTGACAGTAAACCCTCGACCGCTTCTTCAATTTCTTGCCCATGGCGTTGTGTGAAGAAGCAGGCCGGCATGATTGTGTTGAATAGCGCGGGATAGATTGTCTCTCGTTACTAACTCTAACTGGACGGCACTGCACTTACTATCAGGTGCTGTGTGGTCACTTTACCGTGCCAGGATAAAAAAATACATAACTTTCTTACTGTACTGTGTTTATTGCATTATTTTAAAGTAGCCGAAGAAATAAGTGAGTTCAAGTAAAAGCCTATCAGTAAATTAGAACCAAGTCCGTAAACAAAGGAATGGAAGTAGAGACATGACGTTCCTCATAAGTAAATACCTTAGTCTGAGATCTCACTCGGAATCGTTAGATTGATTTAAAATAATAGTTTAAACGAATGTAGGTAATATAAAGATTTAAAATTACATCCAAATTTGTGTTTTTTGCTGCGATCTTTTAATCAATTCATAAATTTTAATCTTTTGGAAATCGTGACTGTATGTGGAATAAAATAAAAACTTCGGAAAATTTTGATATTTTTTTTGCGATCGATTATAGAAATATAACAGATACATTAACCGAATAACCTACCAACATTAACCTACATTAACCTAACATTAACCTAAATAAAACCTAACTATAATCTTTATAGAGATAGCAGTTAATTAATGTTCATTCTAATAGTAATAAATCACCGGCATACATAATCGATACGAACAAGAGAATAAAAAGAATCCCTTAAAATCAACAACTGCCAAATTTAAATTTATTTGAAAGACTGTTTTAAATATTAAATTGAGGGAAACTCCTAATATTACCGAATTCCAAAATAATTCTAGTTTTTACAATTTTTAACCAACTTCAAAAAAAGGAGGAGGTTCTCAATACGACGTGTATTTTTTTTATGTTTGTTACCTCAGAACTCCGTCATTTATAGACCGATTTGGAAAATCTTCTTTTATTACAGAAAATATGCTTCCAGATTGGTCCCATAGAATTTTTATCAAAATCGGTTGAGTAGTTTGGTTTTAAAACCAAAATAACTTGAAAAAATATGTTGTCCGAATATACGAAACTGCGAATTTTGCTTTTCTGTGACTTTTTCAGTCGTGTTTTATCCAACGAACCTATTTTATATTTGTACCACTAAAAATTAATTGATGTAAATGTAACCAATTATTTTTTTGCTTTTTAGTTGTGTCTGGGTTTTATTTTTATTTAAAAAGTAATATTTTTTTTCCACTCCTGCACAGTTTGGCAAAGAGCACATTGTAAACTCAGCTACAGAATACCGTGTTCAATTTGATAGGCTGTACGAAACGTAGAATAGTTTAAGCAAATTATTTTCTTATAAATTTTTTATCTTCTTAATGAAGTTAGTTAATATAAATATTTTTATAACTTCTCGTAAATTCTTGCTACACGCACAAGAGTTAAAAAAAATACAAAATGTGCGTAGTTAGACAAAAACTTGATGCCCCTCGTGAGCGGTATGAGAATGAATTAGTTGGTAAATAAATACCAATATATTATATATATCGCATATAGAGTTATGCGGCGATAGAGTTATGACATAAAGAAAGTGATTTCACCTATTACCTACGTGTCTAAATAGTACTTGACGCGGCGATAAATCCACCACCTATCACGTATGGGACTAAAATATATCATTGTGAAACCGTGGGTGATATCTGTAGGTGACATTTGTATATAACTGAATATGTATAAAAAGAACATTAGTACTTGGCAAAGACTAGAAACATTTACAATTCCACAAATATTTTATATTTCAACGTCTGTATTTAATATTTTTTATTATATACATATACACTCACGCTTGTAATCCCCGAAGGAGTAGGCAGACGTGTAACTAGTACAGCCACATTTCACCGAGCCCATTACCGTCT
Organism: Laothoe populi; assembly: GCA_905220505.1. Classification (NCBI taxonomy): domain Eukaryota; kingdom Metazoa; phylum Arthropoda; class Insecta; order Lepidoptera; family Sphingidae; genus Laothoe; species Laothoe populi. Next base: position 6,460,894 of record HG992160.1, read on the forward strand.
CATGATGTGATAGGGGCGAGCCTATCGCCATACCGGGCACAATTTCAGAACCCGGTCTAATACTAAGCATTTCAGCATAGAAAACCAGAAAACCCAATATCACTTTACCCGACCCGGGTTCGACCCCGAGACCCCAGCACAGCAGTTGCACCGAGCACGCAATTACAACTACGCCACCGAGGCAGTTATTTTAGTGTATATTTATTTATTTATTTATTTATTTTAATAGGTACATCAACAGCACATATATTTTACATTGTAATTAAAATTTTCTTAAATAATAATTCTTAATATATACGCCAATTACAGATATACACAACATTATGAGTATAAAATATCATTGCTCACCGCAGCAACACATGGTAACAATAACAAAACACACACTAAAAATACCTTATATATAAAAACAAATAATATTAAAATAGAAAGGAATATAAAATATAAAATATACACATACTCAGAACTGCCATACTCTATTGAATAAGTCAGTTCGATGTCTTAAATGAAACAGAAATTTTGTGTTTAAGACTCTTGAGGGAATCAAAGAAAATATCAATGTCTGGCACCCTGGCACTATTTTCGTTGTATTCAGCAGAGATTCTATAAACTGGTGAATGTTTTCTAACATTGGTTCTGCAAGGTGGTTGATGAAAAAAATTAACTATAGGTTGTCTTGGGAGTTTATAGGGGACCGAAATTTTGAAACATTCTAACAAATGCTCGCACTGTGAAAACCCGTTAACACATCTATACAAAAATACTAGGTCATGTTGTTTCCGCCGGCTCCGCAAAGAATCCATATTAAAGAAGGTAAGTCGCTGTTCATAAGGACATCTGTGCGAAATTCCTTGGGAGGTAAATGACAGATGCCTAGTGAACGCACGTTGTACCGATTCAATGCGTTGCGACTGTACCGTGTAAACTGGGTTCCACACTACGCTTGCAAATTCTAAATGACTACGGACCAAAGTGTTAAACAATAATATTTTTGTTGAAGTGCTAAATGTTTTTGCATTTCTTTTTACAAATCCTAACATGCGTGAAGCTACATTAACAACTCCAGATACATGGGAATTAAATTTTAATTTACTGTCTATAACAACACCTAGATCGCGTATTTCTGATACCTCCACCAAATTTTCATTGTTTATGTTATAAGATGACTGCACAGGTTGGATTTTTCTGGTGTATCGAATGTAAGAGCATTTACTGGAATTCAAAACCATGCAATTAGCGTCGCACCATGACTTAATATTGTCTAAGTCTGACTGGATCAATTTAGTGTCGCTATAATTATTTATTGTTGTGTAAATTTTAAGATCGTCAGCAAAAAGGGCATATTTACAATGTCTAATGTGTGATGTGATATCATTGATGTAAGCTATAAAAAGAAGGGGGCCTAAATGAGAACCCTGTGGCACTCCAGACATAGCAAGGTATTCCCGAGACTCATGACCCTTCACCGCTACTACCATCGGACGCATATCTAAATAAGATCGAAACCAGGCTAACAAGGATCCATGAATACCGTACGAAATAAGTGATCTATAATTATCTAACAAAACCAATCTTTTAAATATATTTTGGTTTTCAGAATGTCTCTATCTATCTATGTTACTTATCTCTACTATATTAAAAAAAATGAATATGAACATGCAATAATAAAGCCCTTTATCATTAAAAACACAGTTTGAAAATTAACCCTAAAAACTAAATAGAGTTTCCCACATAAAGGCTAACATAAAATCAAATTATAGGACTATGATATAAATATATATTTTTAACGATCAATGAACAATATCATGATATTTTTGATTCCAAATATTACCATAGAAAGCCAAGTAAATGTGAGCAACATTATTGACCACAAATTACTAACAATATTATATATACATTAAGTTGCGAATAACAGTAAAATTATTACAGTAAAGTGTAAATTAAAATTTAATACCTGAATGAGTAATGTGAATAGTACATAATTATGATTTAATTTATACTAAAATATTTAAGGATAACAACACTGAGAGTCAATTAGTAAAAAGGAAAGAAAAGGACTTTTACCTACAGAAATGTGCTAAAAATCATTTCAGTAACATGAAAATGGGAACTGATCTTTTCAAGCGATTTATCTGATTAATATAACCACTACGCAGGGTAATTGTTTAACCACTGCAAAAAATTTAATGCCATATGCTCCATTAACACGTGATATACTTTACCTATTTGTTTGATTTTCCAAATAAACCATAAAATATGATAATTAATACTTTACGTAAGTACAATCATTCGAAGAAAAATTAGCATCATATATATTTTTTATAATAAAAATATAAAATTAAAGTAACGTAAAAATCCACTAAGATATAAATAATTTCAACGTCTCGCTATTTATAAATGACAACGGTATAACCGAGTATTGACAAAGCGACACAACTACAGTTTTCATGAAGACAAAAAATGTAACTAAATATAATAAAAAATAGATACCGAGGAGAACATTCTTTATTAAGACAATTTCATAAAACCAACAAAAACGTAGAATATAGATGACACTTTGGAAACATGATTTAAAGATTTCCAACCATTGATTTAAAAGAACAATTAGAAAGCAGTCGTAATTTTACGTCGCCTGCATAAAAAATACCACTAAAAATAACTATTCCAGGTGTAGTTGGAGTAAAATTACATAAAATCAACAACAAAGATGCGCAAACAATGTTAAAAGGCAAAGCTTCGACCGTCGGAGATGGTCATACGCAGGCCACAAGTCGGTGTCAACCCGCTATATAAACACGGGCATTATCAAACCACCACCAATACATTGCCGACCGTCACTGCGTTCACACATTTACATACAAAACATATTTTTTTAACAAAGTTGTGTCTGTGATTGCATCGTCTGCTCGAACATACGTCACGGGACTAAATTTCATGTGAGTATAAATATAATTTAAATATCTAAAGACCAGTCCTTGTGTGCTTTTAGAATTCGATATAATTTTTTTGGTTACTGAAACATTTTGGGATGTAGCAACATAAGAATATAATACAGCTAGGCATAAGTAAATTTTAAAATTCATGAATACTTCGTAAATTAATATATTCTAAAATGGAGATAAAACCTACAAAGGTGTTAAAATTAAAGACAACAATCACGTTTTCGTATATACCAAGGTATTTAACATTAACATTCAATAATTTAATTCCAATGGAATAACTATTCGTTATGTTGTTGGCTAGAGTTACCTCACTCAGACAATAAATAAAGCAAATACTGCAATTCACGGTAGGATGGCCAGGATCCCGCTGGTTCGTCGGACAAACCCGACATGTAGCAGGCTCCCTCCGATGAGCAATTATCTCTTACGATACACGCAATATTTAAGAACCATAATAAAAATTGCTAAAAAGTTCTTACTTATTTTCTCAACGTGGAAAGATTTTTATTTAATTTAATTTATTAGGAGCAACAGAATTGTGACGAGTAACAATTAAAAATGTAATGAAATTCTATATATATATTTATATATGTATACAATCTAAATATTAATTATAAATAATTAAATTATTATTTATAGTATTCCTATGTGCCCTTAAGTGCACAAAATGAATAAAGCATCGTACATAAAAAAGTCGTTAAATTCCTAATACCTAAATAACTAATGAAGTGAAATACAGGCGCGTCCCCTGAAACTAACGCGTGATAAATTGATTCCAACCGATGTGCTGACTTTACTGTGACGGCAAAAAACATTGCACATTTCACATCACATTTACAACTATATTATTATAAATAAAACTTAATCGGACATTCGTCACGTAAGCACGTCTATTCTATCATTTCTATGAAACATGTATACATGATATGCAAAATTTGCATAACATTGAGTGGAATATTGATTCAAAAAATTTAAATTGAAAATGGTTTCAGTGAGCAATGAATCACCAGGCCCAAGTGTTTCTAATTAATATGTTAATTATTGAAAAAAGGATATTAAATATATTGGAATACATAGAACGCTATAGATTGGCTAATTTAGATATTGCACAGTAGATTTGGCCTTGAACCCTAAAACTCTGTATTCGTTACCCTGATCGTGGCATCCTTTGTTTAAATTCATCGCTTGGTAAACATTGCTTACATGAGACTGGATTTATCGGCTTAGTTGACTACACATTTTTGCATCGAGTAGTAATTACAATTATAAAAGCTGTTTCGCATAATACACTTAATAGGAGAAGGATATGTAGTTAAAAAAGTAGTTAATAATACATTTAATTTTGAATTATACGTTTATTCCGCATCGACGCCGATATAATGTACAGTGAAATCTGTATAACTAGGATCTCAAGGTATCTAGCGTTTTTCTCACTTAACGAGGTTTTCTATTTTATATTACAGTTCAATTTGCAATGGGCTCACAAAGAATGGTGGGCATGATACTTTTTTGACATTTTGAACACTATTCCATTTGTTTGTCATTTGTCAAACTCAAGATTTCTCTCACCTACGTATACTGTATACAGGATATAAATTCGAAAAATCTTAAGGGGTCGTAAAATACGTTCGCAGCTAATCAAACAGTTTTCCAAATTTTTCATTAAATTTATGATAAATAATAAATATTTGTTCGTTATTACAGATTTTTATTGATTTATTAAAGTTTTATTATTGCAATTAATAATTATATTAAAATATAGAAATCTGTGTATTATTAATTATTATATATCATGTAAGGAGGGGAGGGGCGGGGCGTCGTTTATCATTTGTAACTAACACAATAATGATAACCCTATCATAATACCCCCCTATCCAGGGGGTCACAGAAAATGTGGCATAGCGTGACGAATGGGAGGGAGGCGGCCTAAAAAGGTAAAATTTTACGTGACGTATTTTATGAACACCCCTATAATTTAATCCCACATATTTATGTACAGAAGTATAGAGAATTCTTTGTGAATGATAATGTGAATAAATTAATAGTAGAGGATTTCATGTATCCAACGCGATCCATGGAAGTCCAACATTTTATTTGTTATTACATACAAAGAAAATATATTCAAAGAAAACTAGTATTTTTTTTGCATGAATTATATTTCATCTGTATTAAAATAACGAAGTTAATAATTTAGTCACAGTGTTCAAAGTCTTGTGGCCCCGCTCACCAATTGAAGCGAAACATAACTTCGATAAAAACATCTCACTAATAAAGACCGCGCTTGCCGCAAACTGATAGAAAAAATTAATTGTTTTCATGACTCAAGCTTAACAATCTGGTTCTGAAATTCTAAATCGAGATATCGATTGATACATAAAAGACCAATCAATAGAATATAGAAGTGATAACAAATCCGCAAGACACTAACACAATTTTAATCATTTGTCTTAACGTCATTAACTGTTTAATGTATATAAGAGATGCATGCATGTATTTCGTTATTTAAGTCTGTCATGTCATAATCGACTTTGACGCAACGTAAAATAAGCATTTATAAAGTTCGCCCGGGTTGGATGCCTGACATGAATAGAAACTATCGGAGGACGGAAATATCCGCGGAAACTCGTTGTTACCCTATTAGTACACTGGCTAGCAAATAGGCTTGGTCTATGCAAAAATAAGTGACCAGTAAGGACCGCTAGTCAAGGTAACACGCCGCGACAATCTAACCTAATGGTAACAATTTCCATGGATCGTGGATGTTTAAGCCACAATAGTCTGAAGCGGCATATAATTATTTCGGACAGCCAAGGCTAATCTTGATATTTATGCATGAGTACGTCAAGATTTTCATGGTTCTTGGCGAAAATCGTGATCTTCACGGCTATAAAACTAACTTGAGGCAATTAGCTCACGTTTTTGGTCAAAATAACGATATTTGTGAATAAGCGTTTTCCAAAAAGCTCCTTCAAGCTCGACGTTTACCTTTGAACTTCTCTCAAGTATTTATGTACTGAAGCTTGAAAAGTTTCCATTTGCGAAACAAATCTCCGATGCATTACTGTATATGATTAAACAGAAAAAACCTGTTATAGCTGAATGGCGGCAAAATTACAAATAAACGAAATGTAATATTTTACGTAAGGCATTAAGAAACTCAAATTATATAATCGATTAATGTTGAAAAAACTAACGATGTAATTATTCAAATTAGAAACTTGTATAGGAAATGTTTATAAATACAACGTTATAGCGATCCTAGCCGAAATAGTATGTTTTGTTGACATTTCACAGTTGCCTAAACAGGCTTGGACCGTTACACAAAATACAACACTTCCGCTGGCATTGACCTAAGATCTGCTTTACTATGCCACGGTTCACACTAATGGAAACGTGTTTTGCATCTAACCAAGTAATCTTCTTTTTTACAGAGCAATAATTTCTCAACTCGCCTACTCAGTTGAGTCAGAAATATTTTTATACAATAATCTATAATATTATTATCATGAAATATATTGTTTCTTAAGCCTTGACTAAATGCACATCGTCAAGTTCTAACCTTTAAGGCGAGGGCAAGTAATATTTCAGCCAGACAAGAAATAAAAATGATAAACGCAATGGCACCATCGGAACTTAAATAAATTTAAAGGGATTTTAATAAACATACAATTTAATGAAATATGTTATGGAACATTCTTGATAATAACATCGCCGAGAATGTTCAATCAAAAAACTTCAGCCGAATAACACATTGATATTTCCTCGTAAAAACGATTACAGTCATCGAAATTAACATCAATTTAGTAAACAATAAGTGAAATGTAAATTTGGTCTTGCTCTATTACTCCGTAGCTCGTCACCACATTGACATTTCTGTGATTAATGGTATTAAGATGTCATTGAAGATTGAATAGGATATATGGCTTTCAATAGCATTAAATTCGTCGACAGTGAACCGTGGGTCGTGAGTTACACAATTGAACAACGGATTTCAACATGAATGGATGGAGTACCGCTGACAATATACCTTGCACTTAACCGTCTAATATTATAACTAGAATCTGCTAACAAGTTATTCAATCAGTTGGACGTGGGATATATTACTGCCAGAGACCTCTTTAAGCAGATTTTCAAATGCGTCAAGCTCAGGCGGCCTACCACTACCTACTCACAGGCGCACTGGTGTGTTCAGTGACGCTCATAACTGCCAGCCTGCCACTACCTCTTAGAGCAGTCTTGTTGTAATATTACAAATTGTACCATGAATTCGTATTGCAATATTACAAAAATACTGCTCTAAGAGGTAGTGGCAGGCTGGCAGTTATGAGCGTCACTGAACACACCAGTGCGCCTGTGAGTCAGACGCCACCATCGAATAGTCTAGAGTTGTACTTAGTACATTCTACAAACGCGCTGAGCAGCAATACCCACTGCGTCAGTGACGCTTGTATCTGACGCGCAGATACGATCATCTAAAGTATGCTTTAAAACTTGATCATTGTTTGGAGAAGGTATAATGAAAATATTTTATAGCAAAAGCTCAGTAATAAATAGGCGACCCTTCCAATTTTTAGGACCTTGATAAGTACATTTCGTAAATAATAAATTCCCAAAAATCTGTATATAGATTAAAACTTGCTCTTATCTTTTGAAATTAAATCTGTTTACGGAACAACATACATGAAAAAGTATGAAGAACCGGTGATGATCGTGCAACCTTTTGATGTTAAAGGTGAAGCATCGCTTACATAAGAGACCGCAATGATACTTCGCGAAACACTTACCCACTAAAATTACGGACACATATTTGGTAACTTTTACAGAAATCTGCAATTGATAATAATAACTCTAACTTTAATATTATAGCGAAAGAAACATTTTCAGCGGAGTATATTTCAAATTCAAAGCAATAAATCAGCATAATCACAGTCTAGTTTACTTTAACACGGCTAATTGGCTGGAATTTAGACGCATGTAATAAGGCTTAACCATTAGGAGAATAGGCATTTGCCCATCAGTCGGATAGAGCCTAATACAGGGCTGATAATAATAAACAATAATTTCGAGACAAAAAAAACATCGTATGTAGAATATCTCATGTCAGGAAATAAACACGGAACAATACAATACCACGGTCTGCATAAAATAAAATCAATTCAGTTTTAACGTGGCAAAAAAGGTGCAATTTTATTGTTAGGGCCGTAGGAAAATAATGATGACAATATAATGTGAATTATCTTGCAGACCGTGCAACTCGTACAATATTTATCAGATGGTGGTGACGCATTGATTTTTAAACTCCTTTTTATACATGACAGGGTAAATACGTAATTGGTAAAGCAAATTATCATTATCCGCATTCGCTTTATTAAGAGGCCAATAAAAAATGTACTTGATTTACCGAATACAAATGTATACGACTCATTGCGATGACTTCTGCCCGCTGTAATTTAATAATATTGTATTTCAAAATATCTGAGAATTTTTTCGAAGGTGCGAGAAGTCTGCCAACCCGCATTAGGCCAGCGTGGTGGACTAAGGCCTAACCCCTCTCATTAATAGAGGAGGCCCGTGCCCAGCAGTGGGACAATGTTTAATACAGGGCTAGTATTATTATTATATTTCCAAAAACAATTATAGTATACATCACAGCATAATCAAATAAATTTCGACTGTGATATTCCCGTAGTTTTTAGTTTTTATCTATTATAATACAATAGTATCACGCCTTTAACCTATAGGGATAAGCAGTAACTATAGATTTCTGGTACAGTTGTATACTATAGCCTTTAACATGAATTTTACTATAGTTTCTAACCATTTTTAATATTTTGAGAAGCAGTGGTTTTAAATGTAACATAAATTACTAACATAAAATACTTAAACAAACAATATTGCAAAAGCTTAAATAGGAATGTTTGAGGAATCATTTAATCAAAAATTCATTGTGTATGACACCTTGACTTTAAATACATTTAATAAGGCCCATGCCAAGTACATAATGCGCATTACTATTGTGTCCTCGTAACATTTTATGAAATCTTATAACAAGAAAATATTATTTAAGCAACACACCATAATACTGATTGCTGTATTTTATCTGAATCTAATTCACAGTCTAAGAAGCACTTTAATGGATGAAAATTGCGCTTATATTACGTGTATAATTTTGCAATAACTTTTAAAAATGTATCAGCGCAGATCAAATTGCTGTAGATCTATATTATTAGATCTTTGGAATGCATAGCAATCCATCTCATGGACTACTAGTATAATGTGCAATGTTTCACGTTTCGCCGATTTTTAAATAAAAGTTCGGGAGTTCAGATTTATAGTTCTATTCCGGAATAAAATGACATTTCAGACCGACTATATTACACGGCATATAATGGACAGCTGATTCGATTTTCTCGTTTGATCCATACCTTTGCCCAATACACTGGATCAGTTACGTTGAAATATTATGATAGATACTAAAATATGTGCCTTTCGTAAAAATGTCGGTCAACCGTAACATTGGATATTTAATGTCGCAACGTTGAACAATAATAGACTAGTTTGCAAGGCCTATAAAATCAGGTTGAATATTTCTGTCAGTAATGATACGTGAGAAAATATAGCTGAAAAGATTACTAACCTAAAATTAAATAAAGAACCTAATTACAAATTACAAAGCAAAACAACATTGTTTGGTGTCAATTTTGTATAGACAAATTTGATCTTCAGGATAATAGTATGATAATATCGAATCGAATCTGAGGAATAGCATGACAGTTAACAATTAACGTAAGAAATCGGAAGATATCAGAGATGAGTGTACTTGCACTCACTACATACGAGCACGATATGAATGCTGACAACTGGCAATTTTTTTTATTGGCGCAATGAACGAACATGCGCTGGGATTCAATTGGAAGATTGCCTCGCCGTGTGGGAAGGCGACAATCCTTGCCCTCAGCCGAGTCGAGGATATCCTTCCAGAAAATAACAATACACGAGCTAATAAATCTTAGTAAACACAGTTAAATAACGGAATTAAAAAATATTATAGTCAAACTTAAAATGCTTGAAAAGTAACGGTTCTCACTTATAATGTTATGGCCACAATAGAAACGCGAGCGCAGTTGTTCAGCAGCATTTGCTAGGAGATCCTATACACAGGCTATTGGTATATTAACATTTACACATATATAAAATATTCAAAACGCTATGACGAATTACAAACATATTCATATATTTAAACGAATACGTTACATTCACCCAGATAATGAAATTGTTTATGGTGACTTACTAAAAAAGACAAAAACCAGGCTACTTTATCCTAAAAATAACTTAACATGTCGTTATTCGTGTATGAAGTATTAAAAAGTTAGTAAGGAAATAAAAAATGTAAGCCCTTAAAAACTACCGTATCGATCAACAGTGAACTTTACAAGAATAATAATAAAATGAACGTAATCAGTTGGCTGAATCATAAGGCCACGGAGTCAATGGCCGATCCAGAGTGCGCAACTCTGATGATGTATGGAACCAGTTTCAATATGTGGATGAGCGAATGATGTGGCATTTTCCATTTCTATAGCATTGTGAAATGCAGTCACTTTCAATTTACAGTTGGTATTTTTCTGTTTCGAATCTAGTCGAACATCATTTCAAAACCAGATGATGTCACATTATACGTTTAGTCGTGTCCTATAATCAATGTATTTTCACGTCGTCATTTTACCAAAATGTAGGCGATGTTAAACTATGTCCTTTTGCCGTATCAAATCATATTCCTGTGCTACATTTAAAATTTTAAATTGATTGATAGTGTTTAATGGTCATTGATTAGGATCAACGGACATTATATAGGTATAATTAGATAATAAAACTGAATGCACGTGATTAAAAATGAAGTAAGAAAATCTGAACGCATCATAACCGGTGGGAATGAACTCATGAAACCGGCTGGCATTACGTATTGAACTTGAGTCAGACAAAAAGCCACACTGTAATTGCAATTTCATCGTGCAATAAAAAATATGTGGACATGATACTCGTTGATGAAAAAAATTGAAATTCATGTGGAGATCGAAGATATTTTAAAACTATAAATGTTCACCACGAGACCGACGGTACCACGTTGGTAGACGAGTATAGCTGCGTGTGAATCATTCATAGGACGTCATGTATTGCATTTCTAGTGGCCGATTCAATTCAATGAGCTATTTAAAATTCAGATAATGTTTTGTTGACGTCTGACCGGATCATCCATATTTCTAACGCGCATTTCGCATCCTGCGTAGTTCGGCGCACGCACTAGGAAGTGTCTATCATATTGTATAACAGGCGAATACAATATCTATCGCATTATAAAAAAATAACTTCAAGATTCGGTTTATTATAAAATTTATTTTTAATCATTCCTGCTATAAACTAATATCTTACGCAAATAACGTTACATAAAGTATGTAGGCACATAAATAATAAGTACGTATGTAGTTAAAAATAGTCTATACCAACGTTATTATCAAGTTATTTTAAAACGATTAGAGTCGTGGAAGGCTATAATCTATTTACAGAGCGGCGCCAGACCACATTCCAACAGGACCTGGGATATCGCCTTAATACCCCGCCTTTAGCTAGTCGGGATAAAAATAGAATCCGTCTAAGGTCTATGACCTTCCTTGCTAATGGAAAAAAGATGAACCGGTCTTATGAAACAGAAAAAACCAATCTCCCTTCCAACTATAGAGACATTTATATGCATTTATAAACATAAGTGCCGTGTCCAATTTCAATGTAAATTTTACCTTCTACTATGTATACCGTACTCTATATACGCATGGGAATTTCTTTCGAAAGGCACACTCAGACCCTCTTTCATAAATAGCTTGCATCCTACTTATTCATATTAAGTTCAATTTGAATCGACTAGAACACAGCAACTGCTCCCCTGTATGTCGGGCCCTTAGATGATTCAGTCTTAATAAGAAAATTGCTGCGAAACATCGGAAAGCTTGCCAGCGCGTAATATTGACCTTATGGCGCTCACGACTTGTAGATGTGTACTTAAATTCAAAATAATAATTATATAACGAAATCACTAATTGTAGGTTTTTTGTTTCCAGGATGAAGATTTTATTATTGTGCATGGCCTTTGCGGCTGTGAGCATGGCGATGCCAGTTGCCGAAGATGAAAAGACTGAAGTACCTGCCGCACCAGTACCGGTCGCCGCACCAATCCCAACAGTTAAGGCCGAGGAAGTGAAACCCGAAATCGTTGCCCCACCTGCCCCAGTTGAAGAAAAGAAAGCTGAAGTCCCTGAAAGCTTACCAGTGCCCGAAGCCAAAAGCACTCAGATACAAGAAGTTAAGGAAGCTGACGTTCCGAAACCTGAACCGGTGGCAGAATCTAAAACTGAAGAAAAGATTCCAGAAGCTAAATCAGCAGAACCTGAACCCGAAGTAAAACCTGAGGCTAGCTCTGCTGAGTCTGAATCTAAATCAGAAGAAAAACCTGACGAACCTAAACCAACAGTAGTCGTAGAATCTAAACCAGCAGAAACTGAAGCTATCGTAAATGAAGTATCCAAAGAAGCTACGGCTAAATCTGCTAAAACTGACGAGGCGATTGATGTTGTCAGTGCTGTTAAAAATATGGCCTCTGTAGCCTATGAGGTTCTTGATCCTGCAGCTATGCCTGAAAGAGCAGCCGAATTGCCTGTTGCAGCGGAAAAAAACGCTGACCTACCTGCTGCTAAAAAAGAGGAATCTGCCGACCCTGCACCAACCGCTGAAGCCCCAAAATCAGAAGAGCCTAAAGCTGTAGAAAATAAACCAGACGAGAAAAAGACCGAAATTGAAGCACCTGTTGCTACTAAATCTGCTGAACCTGCCGTTCAAAGTGATGACGACAGTCTTCGTGTAGTTCGCGACACCGTCGACGACAAGAAAGCTGAACCCGAACAAAATAAGGAATTACCTAAACCAGCAGAACCTATTGCACAAGCTCCAGTTTCTGAGATTGCCAAAAAAGATGATGCTCCAAAAGAAATAAAAGCAACCGAACCCAAAAAAGTAGATGCGAAAGAAGAACCGGTAAAGCCATCCGAACTACCGGTAGATAAACAAGTACAAGGTGACGCACCTGCCACGAGCTCCGAAGAAAGCTCTGAGGAGAAGAAAGAAGATAGTGCAGAAAAAGATTCATCTTCGGATGAGAGCACAGAAGATAAGAAAGCCGTCTAATATTAGATAAATAGTACGGAAGCGCTGAGCGGCGAGCGTGTGTCGACTGCCCTCGACACGCGTCCGCCGCCAGCAGCGGACGCGGTAGCCTCGACGCCGCTGCCGCTGCCCAGGCGCCCACAGAGATTGTGAGATGTGAGTGATTATGCCCGTGTGAGTGTGAGTGGCGACTTGGCGACAGCCACGTCGATGCATCTGCGTGGATATCCTGAATATTCACTAGATCTAGAGACTATTTAAATAGCTGAACCGAAAAATTACCTTCGTTGTAATTATTTGTCACAGTAAATTATCGAATTTCCGGTACTATAAGTAATAAATATGTTTTTAAAATTATCTAACTTTTATTTCACGTATTTGATCTACTTATTAATGCATTGTGTTCAAATAATAAAAGCATACATATTAATAAATATATTATACAACACTATAAGGTACTTTATGATATATACAATTATATAATTAATTATTATATATAAATGTATGTAATAGAGGTAAATAAAAATAAGACAGTAATTATGATTTGTGACATACTGTAACAAGTTATGTTGTCTCGCATTTCACATTCTTTAGACAACGATATCTACATTCATACTTAGCTTGAACATGCACAAATATATGAAATATAGTAAAAACCAAGCATTTTTAAAGAGACATAATCTCTCAGTGTGCACAAGATCGTAGTATAATGTGAGGTGCCTTATAAGGGCTACCATGCCTGTGTACTGTCCACTATGTAATCTATAAGAAACTATTAGACAGTTTTAACTATTATTCATTTTGAGTTTTCTCAGTGTATCATCAATCTGATGCCACACACTACGATATTTAGATCACTCACAACATAGATAAGGAACCGAAACTTAATAATTTTGGATCGCTGGTGAGTTCGGGCATCATCAGTTTATCCAACTATTGTTGCATAATATTCGCGACTCCTTACCGAAGTTCGTTACAGAACTAACATGACAATTTAAGTAGCAATAGTAAATAAATTATTATTGTCAGTAATATTTATTTTCTTTATAGTATAGTTAACTCTAGTTGTATGTAAGAATGTAACGCTAGGAACATTGAAACAATAACTATACGAAGTAATAGCTAAGGGGTAAAGTAAAAAAAGTTTTTTAATTCATTAAAAGTACACCGACTTCAATAGAAAACAAATTATGCGTCACTATAAAATTTGCCCGTCACTATTAAATGTCGCCCTTGATTTTTCGGAGATCCTATCATCAGATCCTGACTTGGTGCCAATGAAACCACCTGGGAAGTATACCCTTTTAAACAAAAAAAGAATTTCTCAAATCGGTCCAGGCGTCTTCAAGTAATCGGGGAACATACATAAAAAAAAGATTCCGACGAATTGTTAACCTCCTCCTTTTAAGTCGGTTAAAAAAGAAATGCCTCCTCATTTAACGAGGCCAGTCTTAGGTTGTAATTAGTTTTTAATGACCGGATTTTTAGGACTTGGTGCATAGTTTCAACTAGAAGTAGTTTATCATGCTGTATGCCGAGTCCTAAGCGGGGCATGGTATTATTATCGTTGTATAAAATGGTGATCATTAAATCAAGAATTTCCAATATGACGTTTATTTTCGTTTCTTTATTGTTATTATGACAATATTATTACTAAGGATACAAATCTGTAGTTGTACTACTATTTGTAATACTAGTCCTGTGTTTAGTTTTATTACTAAGGAGCGTAACATTTATGGGTAAGTTACTCACCTACGCATTATGTCTATAAATAGAGTGTATGTCTATAAATGTGAACAGACGTAGATCTAGGTAGATGTCGTAAGTATACCTAATTTGCATAATCATGAGCACGGGTCCTCTAATTTGATTCGCGCCTTACGTTCCGCCAGCCGAACACACGAAAATACCTATCGCTCTGTAAAGCATTGTAAATTATTTTGTATAGCAATTAAAAGGTGATTCTCGCTACTAAACAATAATTACACTTGTAACATCGTCACAGCAAGTTTCAACAAATTATGCAGCATTCTAGTTGTCATATAAATTATAATTGCGTTATCTACTTAGGTTTATATCTGTGGGCGCAAACGACAAAGGTGTCGAACATTGCGCTTTATTTACAATGATAATATTCAATATTGGGAGCATAACCATGTTTTTTTCTTGGTTTCTTGGTTAAATTTGCGCGAGCAATAAGCGAGTGCCAGTATGTATTCTTTAAGCAAATATTTAATATGTAGTTTCTCCAATTTGAGAAATTCTAGAAAATATGAAGCAGTGTGCCTTGGAATTACACAATTTAATTCCCCCAACCCCTTTCTATCATCGGACGACAAGAGACTCGGCGAAGCGTCATCGATACATGGTTGATATTCCACCAGTGCGCACGTAGCGTTTTGCTAGTACATTTATCATGCGCACCGCTAGAGAGTGGAACTCTTTGCCGGAGTCTATATTTCCCGAAAATTATGATCTGGGTATCTTCAAGTCAAGAGTGAATAGGTATCTTCTAGGCAAGCGTGCTCCACCGTAGGCCACATCATCACTTTCCATCAGGCGAGATAGTGGTCAAACGCAACCCTATTTCGCTAAAAAAAAAGCAGAAATGCTGAAGTTACGGGTTTAATTTTTATTTATTTTAATAAAGACAAGACTATCTAGAGGTTGCACGCCTGCAGGTTATCGCCACGCTTGCCCAAAAATATGTGTGTGTTGAATTGTCTGAATATTCAACTCAACCTTAGATAGAACGATTTTTAAGATTATTCAATTTTAAAAACCACACTTCACATTTTATTACAATATTTCACAATTTATCTCGACTTTTGTCTTTTCCTCCAATTATAAAATTAAAATTTTGAGTATGAATCGGTATTGGGTATTTTAAATTTGATTTGAACAAAGACGAAAATATTTTTTGTTTAATGCTGAGTAAAACTCAATTAATCTTTGGGAGTTCTTCGAAATATCATACAAAATATAATCTCTGCCTTCTCCCCTATACTGAAAGTTCAGGTTTGCTGTGAATGCCTACATCTGGATACCGACATCGTCGCGTTAACATTTACATCAATATTTTTACCATGTCCTGTGTATATATATTGACATCTACATAGACAATATGGCTATTTGTTATCGTCACCATAAACATAAGAATTATCAACATCAATGATATTAATTATGTTAACGCTGAAAAGTTTTTTTTTATCTGATTTTTTTGGGGTATATCCATTATGGACATGCCAACCCCATCGTACCTTGTTACAATATAAATAAAATATTAAATTGACTGCCTCGGTGGCGCAGTTGTGATTGCGATGCGTTACGACTGCTATGCTGAGGTCTGGGGTTCGATCCCCGGGTCGGGTAAAGTGATATTGGGTTTTTCTATCTAGAAATTGTTAGTATTATCCAGGAGTCTGGAACCTGTGCTTTTGGAAAACAAAAATGAACCTACCTCTCCGGTGAGCATTCGGCATGTGATGACTCCAAGTGACCACCAGTCCACAGAGTGACCATACGGCTCGCGGCTGAGCACTTCAGGGGCTGGCAACAAACAAACAGACATATCATATAAATTTTATAAGTAAATGCTGCGATTTAAGAAACATCACCACCACAGTATACAGTAATTTTTTTTAGTGCCTCGATAGGAAACGAGCAGACAGGCCACCTGATGGTAAGTAGTCACCGCTCATAGACTTCTGCCATGCCAGGGCACAGCAAAGCCGCTGCCCACCGTTCAATAATGGCATTTGGGGAAGTTCCCTAAACCGCAGCTTAAAACTAAAATCCACATTCACACTTCTTGTGCTCTACGCAACTAGCATTCCTTCATTCATACTTATGTTAATAATTAATAACAAAAATACATAATTACTCATCAACTGAAGGAACATCTTGATGACGTGTAGCACACGAAGTCCTGGCATTCACTTCAATTGTCAAAATCATTCAGATTAAACGAAAATATTCGAGAATATAAGATATTCTATAAGATAAGCGTGCAGGCAATTATGTTGTAAACATCCAAAGATTATGTTCGTTACGACGTTACGGTCATTATAAATTATGGGTTAGATATTTTATTCAAAATTAAATACTTTTAATAGTTCAAAACTATTGAGCATGCCTAAAGTAGAGATCGCATTTAGAAAATAATAAAATGAATAATTGGCCACGTTTAAACGTAATATTAAAAAATATATTACGTATCATGTTTTTTTCATTACTCAACTTAATACAACCAAAAAAAAATTACTCTCAGTACGGAATAGAAATACATAAAGCAATTTACATAACATACGCCCAAACACGCAAATTGCAAACTGTTTAACAGCTACTTATTTTGTAAAACGCGATACAATTATGACAAAAAAGAGGGTCTCAAATATTTAACAAGATCTTAAATGCTTGAGTTGCGTTTGACTATTCGGGCGATAGTCTCATCAATACTAGATGCACTTGTTAGAATAACATATGAAAGGTTGTGGAACGAATTCATAATACAATTTTATTACACGACGGCCTGTTCCCAGGGAGTTTAAACGATTCTGTGGAAATTCGCTATACACTACAGAACAGTGTTTAATGTAGGACAAATAGAGCAATTTGTGCGACCCTGCACTCTGCAGCTACGCACTTAGACAATGTGCATTGTAATTTGTAACCACTTCTTAGGAAACCTGTTACGGTAGTGCGAGTAGGCAAACTTGTTTTATTCGCTTATGAATAATATTTATTAATATTTTTTCGGTCCAACTGTCGTATTCATACTATTGAGTTAAATACAGTTTAAAGTTTGACAGCGAATTTAAAAATTGTTCTGTGCAGTATCTAATTGAAAATTAGTTGGGTAAAAAAACATGACATGTTTTTTTTAGGTAAATGTCATCAAAGTGCCTTTTTTTTGCCTTGATAGGCAGACGAGCAGACGGGCCACCTGATGGTAAGTATACACCGCCGCCCATAGACTTCTGCAATGCCAGGGCACAGCAAAGCCGCTGCCTACCGTTGCCTGGATGTTATATGAAACTTGATTAGGAGATTATGGCTATGTATTTAACTCGATTTCATAAAAAAATTTGGTTGGATCTTTTCTGCTATTCAGCTGCTATTATGGCTGAGAAAAAATGTACGTAAAAAAAGTAATCGGATTCAGGAAATACTCCGAGCAGATTTGACGAATAAAAAAAACATTGCAATAATACTTGATCTTTTATTTACTTATATATGTAGATTATCACAAAGACTAAGATATTTAGCTTTTTTTGAACTCATAAATCACAACATATATACTTCATGTTTTATTAATATAATCTAATATGTAACAGCCATTATAAACCACGCTTGAAGAACTCTCTAACACATTTCAAATAAGGCCATAGCTTATGTGCAATTATATATTACTATCGGCGGTTGACAGGCTATTTGATATAAGGGCCGTTTTTTGCCATATTGAGTTATATACATATTAGGAATTACCTAATTTTTGTGCATCTTTTGAGCCGTGTTTAAACGACTGTGTTTTTACCACTGCTGTGCTGAGGTCTCGGGTTCGATCCCCGAGTAGGGTAAAGTGATATTGGGTTTTTCTACCTAGAAATAGTCAGTATTAACCCGGAGTCTGGAATGGTGCCCGGTGTGGCGATAGGCTCGCCCCCTATCACATTATGGGACCGAAATTCGGCGAAAAGTGGGTGTACTGGTACACACCTCTGCCTACCCCTTCGGGGATTATAGGCGTGAGTGTATATGTATGTATATTAATTCTACTAAAATCCATGCAATAATTGTTTATAGTGATTTTTTTTCCAATTGAAAAAACTATAAACCTTTCTCCTGCTTCAAATAGCCCGTCAACCGTCGCTATAATATTTTACAAACGTGCTCACACTGTTTCATTCAAAACGAGGCACACCGTAAATGTAATACAATAGAATATATTGTCCACCGATTTTATTTATTTCCAGATAATACATATTATAAGGTACTCATTGATATGAAAATCACAAATAGATAATCAATAGCGACTGTACAGTTGTACAGTATACATATCAATTCATAATCAGAATATATTATTGAAATAGTATTTGAATTGAATTATATACAGCCTTATCTTTGGTGACAAAAACTGATCGAAGGTTATACAAAATTAATCTGACTTAACGGTGAAGGAAAACATCGCTAGGAAACCTGCATACACGAGAATTCTTATAAGAATTTCGAAGGTATGTGAAGTCTACCAACCCGCATTAGGCCAGCGTATAAGGCCTAACCCCTCTCGTTAGTAGAGCAGGCCCGTGCCCAGCAGAGGGACAATGTTTAATACAAGGCTAGTATTTTTGATCTGATCTCAAAAGGGTAACGCCAGTGTCTTACACTCAATATACGCTCTAAACTAACATTCGTCACACCCAAATACAGTTCAGATTAATTTCAATAACCTTCTAACATTACTATTAAAACAGCTGGTGAAATAGGAAGTGTGCGAATTACGCTAAGTTTGTAGACACAATGAGGTAGGGAAACAATATGGATGGATATATTTTTGTAAATAATATGATTAATATAAGATAAATTAAAAGCGTTTTGTTTCACTGTAAAACGGGGTGAATGGGAATGAAGGGGATATTTAAATTATTTCACAGATGAATCGATCAAACTTTTTTTTTTATTCTGACGCGGCAAAGTGACCACACTGCGCCTGATGGTAAGTGCAGTGCCGTCCAGATAGAGTATCAAGTAGCGAGAGACAGTCTATCCCCCGCTACTCAACACAATCATGCCGGCCTGCTGTTTAGCTTCTTCACACTACGCCTAAAGGACCCAGGATCATAGGAAGGAGGGAACACGGTAGCTGGCAAACTGTTCCACAGCTTGATGGTGCGGCAAAAATACGTGTTTGCGAACCTCTTGGTTCGGGCCGGGGTAGTAGATACCACGAAGCTGTGGTTCTGTTATGGAAGGGAGAGGATGGGATAAGATCAAACAATTCTTCAGAGCATTCGCCATGATACAGACGGTAGAACACGCTAACGCGCACGCGAGGAAATATCCCTACGCAGCTGTAGCGGCTCCAGGCTGGTACTCACGTCTGCATCATTCACAATACGGATGGCCCGCCGCTGCAACCCATCCAAGGCATCGAGAAGGAAGAAGCATATTACATATCCCAAGTTTAATTTCTTATCCAAAGTTCTTTGATCCCCACATTGGGACAAATGTTTGTATGACAGACAGATATTTGTTTTTAGCTTGGGTGTAGTTGATCGTAGCCTCTCGTAGTTATACCCACAATACAGATTGACAAAGTATGGGGTCATGACTTTGGGTGTATTTATTTATAACATAGAATTTTCTTAATAATTATAATTAGTAGAATTGTTCTACAAATTTATAAATATTTTTGCGTAACAAAATTAAACCAATTATGTTCCTATTCACCCCGTTTTACGGTACTTGAAGTCACAATTAAATAAACCATACAGTGACACGTGAAATAAACTACAAACAAATAAGGTGAAAAATCGCATTGTATACTTTTTTAATATATTTTTTTTTTAATACACTTCATACAGTATACATGTACAGGCGGACTTAATGCCCAAGGCATTCTCTACCAGTCAACCTTTGGGTGTGTATATAACAAGAAAAGGAAGTAGAGAAAGTGTTCAATATTATTAAACAAAGTGAAATTACTGATGTATCATACGCTTATTTGTTAAAATGCGTGCTGCTTCGGGGTTCCGTTACTGGGTTCGTATTTCTCTATCAAGGCTAGAGGGCGCCACCCGCATCGAGCTTTGCACTATATCCGACTGATACCAATCGGATTAGCCGAACCTTACTGGTTTAACTCGCAACCTTCACGACTGGCCAATAGGAGAAACGCCGAAGTGGTAGATAAAACCGGGCCCCAGTTCTTTTCGAAATCCCGCAACGGATGAAACCCACCAAGAATTATCGTGATTACTTTCGCTGAACATTATTACCTATTATTTTGTGTGCTCTGGTGCAAGCTGTGGACTCTGCAAGGCGGGGAAGCCGAAAGCTGCGGTAAGTGATAAGAGACTATCCACCCACACTCCCGCCATTGTAACCCCTGTTTAGCCAGGATCGACAATGGCACGAATTTTTTCTACAGCGAGTAATGAAACTCGGCGAGTCTCTGGGAATGCTTAACTGTATTTTATCCCGCAAAGAAATTTATCATATAGAAATATAAGGAGTTGGAAATATAAATTATCTACTTCCCTCCATAGCAGAGCGTGAGACAAATAATGAAGTAAAGAGGTATTAACCCCCAATAAAGGACATTTACGTCTGGAGAAGCCAGACGTAAAGCACCACGGAAGTTACTTAATGGGTCCTATAAGGTCCTATAAGCGGTAAGTGGTAGTTGGATAAGTTCCCAGTTACAGATCTGACCGACTATGCGTAGCACACATTTTGTATAGAAATAGTGTAATTTACTCGCTCCTGGAACACCGTAGAGCATCCGTGCTGGCTTATATAATAATAATAATAAATAACATCCAATAGTCACATGCATAGCCCCGACCCCACACTAAGATACGAGTCTTGTGTCGTGGGTATCAGGGACTACGAGAGACTTTCGGTCTCACAACACCCAGACCCCGGACACAAATATCTGTTTGTCACAAAAACATTTGTCCCGGTGTGGGAATCGAACCCACGGCCTCTCGTTTCACAGCCGGCTACTCGCCAACTGCGCCACGGAGGCTGTCAAATTATTTTCTGATATAAAAGTTATTATCACAAACCAAATCACACATGTCACTGGGTTAAGGAAAACAAAGTACATACATTTCTATTGAATTACAAGTCATGGATATTAGGGATACAAGATGTGTTGTGGTCTCATCTCGTCTGTAGAGGTCCTATACAATAACTACTACCGAGGTCATGAATCATTACAACACCAAACTACATAATATGTGTACAAACTAAACTTGACTGCATAGAACTGTTCACAGAGAACGACACCAAGCAAAACAGATCCAAATGGACTAAAACATTACCGAAATATACCAATAGCTTTCCAGTTTCTATTATAAACAATATATTTTAGAAAAATATATACTCCGCATAACATTTTTATTGAATTCATAATTTTGTTTAGCCATAGTAACTTAACCTATGAACCGACCCGTTCACCCAAGCCCTTATATAGTGTAAAACCTCCGTAGCTATTCTAGAACATTTAAAATTATATTAATTTGATAAAGCTTTCAACGATTCTAGCGCCGTCCAAATCATTAAATGAATCGCTATGTACAATATTTATGATACAACTCAATAAAATTACATCGTACTTACGCATTTAACTCTAACACCGTTAAAACGGGTCCAATCGAGAACTATTCTACTCTATACAGACAAATATATTTTATACACGTCATTTTGTGAAAATCATCATCAGGTAATCACAAAATGCCTATCGTTTTAATATAAAAACACATTAAAATAGTCAAATGACTTTACAATATTGAGTGCTAAGAGACTCTAGATTTTCTTTGAAAGTACAAGTAATATTACAATTATTATTATTGATTTACGCCATACCAACAATATACAGATATCAGTATGGCAACTACAATGTGCCGCTCACCATCCCTACAAATAACCAGATCGTTGAGATCAAAATCACTGATGCCATGTCATACTAATATCCGTTTATTATATAAATTTTAAATACCAACAAAAAACATGGGCAGTTGCTGGAGGTACTGCTGATGGCATTATTAACTATCATAACTTTTTATGCCTTGGTAGTGCTGTTGTAATTGCACATGCGTTGCGCTGAGGTCTCGGGTTCGATCCCCGGGTCGGGTTAAGTGATATTGGGTTTTCTATTTAGAAATACTGAATATCAGCCCGGAGTATGGAATTATGTCCAATAGGCTCGCCTTCTCTTATTATGGGACCGTAATGAATTCGGCGAAAAGTGGGTGTACTGGTTACACCTCCGCCTACCCCTACGGGGATTACAGGCGTGAGTGTATATGTATATGGATTTATAACTTTCTATTCCAAAGTAATGACATAACTATTCATGATCTGTATATAAAATGTAAAAAGTATATACAGATACTTTAAATCACTTTATACTTCCAACAGTCCTAGAAACACTACTGTCATTGTCAATCTCGAACTCACTTCACTCATGAAGACACAGTTTAACTTGTTTTAACTACGCAGCAGTACCCCTATTTTTTGTTAGTAAATAAAATGTAGTGACTTATTATATATTCAATATAATTAAACATTTTGTGTCTCCTTTTACCAAGAAGAATGACAAGGTGACAAAATCATCTATAACTATAAATACAACAGACCACCAGAGATATCCAACAAAAACAAAACCTAACTCTATTAGTTATCAAATTCTAAGTGCGACAAATGTTAAGCAAACAAAAACTTTTTCCGTGCTCAAACATTTTAAATTAATCAGTACAAATAAATGGTCACGTCAACCAGCCTTCTGAGTCGTAGCTCCGAAATAATTATAACTAACAGTACATCTAAACGCTACAACAGACCAAATTGTTAATCCGAAACTAATCGCATCACTAAGTAATAACTAACCCCGCAACCGCTTTTACTTAACAACCAATACAAAACAGCACATTGTGTTAGTAAGGATAATGCGTTAGAAAACTGACAACATATGTGTGCCGTAAACAAAGCTCCACTAACATCAACGGTTAAATATTCAGTAACTAATACAAGAAAAGTTTTTGATGTCGATAAAGTAAAACATTGAAATTATATTTACACAACTGGAGATAAAAATAATTATTCTGCTAAATAAAAATTTCCGTATTCACAAAATGTTCCATTCCGTTTAGACGTCAACGCCACAGAAAATAATGTTCGTGACAATAGCGCATTCCGAAATTGTTATTATTAAAGAGTCAAAAGGTCATTTCGCTGGACACATTGATATTGAGCACAACATTAATCACAACGAGAGCGTTTCTCGTATTAGTTTACGCACAGTGTTCCCGACGGAGGTGGGCGGGGCGCCAGACAGGTTGTAGTGGATCTTGAACAAGTACGGCTGGATGTCAGAGTACGAGGTGTCGAAGATGAGGTCGGCATCCGAGCGGCTCGGCATCTTGGGCACGTACTCGTGACGATTGATGATCTCCGTGATGAAGACAATCTTGTCCTGCAACATGTCGACTACGTTCTCATGCTTGGCGTGCATGTCATGCTCGTTGCGCGCCTCCGTGAGCTCGCAGCAGACGGTCCACACCTCCCAGGGCACGCACTCCGGCTGAAAGGGCCAGCGCGCGCGTCTCTTCTGAAAGAACTCGAGACTGATGGAGCCCCGCGGCGGCGCCAGCGACCCGTCCACCGCGCGCAGCAGCTCAGAGAAGTCCGATATCTCGCGCTTCACACTGCGGCCGAGCGCCTCCGACTCGCAGCACACGTACGTGAAGTCGATGAAGTCGCAGTCGACGTCGATGTAGCTGACGGTGCGTATCGAGTAGCTCTCCTCGTTGTTGTACGTGAACTTGCCGCTGGACCGATGGAACAGTACCGTGTGGAAGATGCTCGCTACTACCTCGTCCACCTGCCTGCCCTCCATCGACAGTTCGAACGCTATGGTCCGTGCGTTCATGTTGCCGGCGTCAGTGTGCCGAGCTACCTCCGTTCACTATCGACATAATCACGGAACGCTCTCTCGGTTACGATCGGTCGAAGGGTCCGACTTGGCGAATGCAAACAGAGCGCGCATTGGTAATTGTCATTTTTATTACAATACGCAACGGATCGAGCTCCACACTGGAACGGAGAACGACTTCTTTATTTGTCGCTTTATCTTTAATTTTGTTCTAATGGACTTCAAATCTCTTGCCTAAAGTGATTTGTTAAAATGATATTCTTCAAACAGAATAAACAATCCGAATAGTTTTGAATTTCATTTGTATAATCACACTCACCCATATACTTAAGTGTTCCGCAAAGCGTGGTAGTACGTGATCCCACAGACAGCCACTTGGACAGTCCAAAATCAATGAGTTTGATATGGTAATCAGTGTCCAAAAGTATATTCTCTGGCTTTAAGTCCCGAAAAATGACACCGGCGTTATGAAGGAAATCTGTAACGTTTAAAAGTGTTTAGTAATCACATAAGTATACAATTATATATAATTAAAATCATATATTATTATATCTTTGGAATATTACAAAGAAGTAAATTTTGTTTTTAGGGATTTTTTTACTGCCTGGATAGACAGACTAGCAGACGGGCCACCTGATGGTAAGTAGTCTCCACCGCCCATAGATTTCTGCAATACCAGGGCACAGCAAAGCCGCTGCCTACCGTCGAAGGACTACTCTTCTTAAGCCTCGTTTAAAGGACATGTCATAGCGCTCAGGGAATACCGCTGCAGGGAGTTCATTCCAGAGCTTGCACGTACGTGGTAAAAATGAAAACGAACCGTGCTAGACGAAATCGTTTCCAGGTGGTACGGATGAACTCTGCTGCGGTGTCGGGTGGTGCGATGATAAAATGGTGATGTAGACACCATTTTAAACAGTTCCTTGGAGCACTCCGTGTGGAACAACCGATAAAACAAGCAGAGAGACCCGAAGTCTCTCCGCATTCCCAACGGATTCCAGGCTATCCGTGATATCAGGATCCCCGACAATTCGAACGGCCCGCCTCTGTAAGGAGTCAAGTGGGTCTAGCAAGTATTTCGGGGCTCCTGCCCAGAGATGACAACAGTACTCTACTTGGGGCCGGACTTGCGCTTTATAAAGCGCCAACCTATGGCCCGACGTGGAATACCGACTCGCTCTGTTCAGGATCCCCAATTATTTGGTGGCCAATTTGGCTTTGTCCTCCACTTGAGTCCTAAACTGGACCGTGTTCGATATATTGACGCTGAGGAACCCAATACCCTTGGAAACACGGAGAGTGACTCTTGAAACTGTGGCACCATGACAAATGGGTCCTTCTTAGCGGTGAACGTGCAAACTTGTGTCTTAGTGGGGTTGAAGTGAACTAGGTTCCTTTCACCCCATTCAGAGGCCCGCCCTAGAGAGCTCTCGATTTCCGACACAAGTTCTAACCGTCTTTCTTCTAAAGTGCTCCGAGGGATACCCTGCTGGCCGGTGTATCGCACGTCGATAGTACTATCATCTTCATAACAATGCATGCTATCAATAGACAGCATGTCATTGATATGCAGTATGAATAGTGTCGTTAAATAAATAAATAACACCCAATAGTCACACATATAGCCCCGGCCCCACACTGTGATACCAGTTTTGTGTTGTGGGTATCAGGGACTACGAGAGACGCACGGTCTCACAACACCCAGACCCCGGACACAAATATCTGTCTGGTCACACAAATATAGGTCCCGGAATGGGAATCGAACCCACGGCCTCTCGTTTCACAGCCGGCTACTCGCCAACTGCGCCACGGAGGCTGTCAACCGACCTTATAAAGAAAACAGCAAATACGTGGTCGCTTCTAGATACAAAGCTATGAAATTGACAATATAATACCATGTTAATAAATTAAATTATTAATTTATTAACATGGTATTCGAGACTCTTAAGACTTATTATGAAATATTTTTCAGACATATGAG
Source organism: Laothoe populi (assembly GCA_905220505.1). Lineage (NCBI taxonomy): Eukaryota > Metazoa > Arthropoda > Insecta > Lepidoptera > Sphingidae > Laothoe > Laothoe populi. The sequence continues at coordinate 6,487,685 of HG992160.1, forward strand.
TCAATTCATAATCAGGCCAAGACCAATGTAAATTTTTGACGAACCATATGCATTGTATCGCCCGATGAATAAGACTACTTATAAGTGAACTAGATTTTAAAATAACATATTCATTATATTACAACATGTCTTACAGATTCAATGTGACTCTTTATTTGTACATTTAATAAAGTAATTTACAGAAGTAAAAACTCACCGATAGCAATAGCAATTTCGGCAACAAATATTTTAACTAATTCCTCCGGTAACTTTCCATACGCATCGAGTAATTCTAACAATTCACCGCCCGGAATGTATTCTGAAACTAACAACAAATATTTAGGTATACAATGCAAAAAAAATAGACAGTTGTGGGGACTACCGACAGAAGTGACAAATATAACACTGGGAAACTGTGTTCTTTTTTGAAACAGCGTCCGTGAAGTAGTAACTTTTTTTTTTATGATTGCTTGACAATAATAGGGTAGTTGACAGTAAATGAAAACCTAATAGAATTTTGTTTTTATAATACATTTTAGTCCAAAAATATCGAAAAATAAACTAATTTGTTAATTTATATGTGATTATTTAATATTTTCAATAAACAAATATATACAAATAAAGCATTTTGTCACGTGACATGAAACACAAATCAGTCAGTGCGTGACGTCACCGTCTATTAGTTTTGCTGATGGTCACGTCACACAAGAGGCCATGACAGTTGGTAGCGTTTTGTTGAATGTATGTATGTAATAGTCCAGTCAAATAACATCTGAAATATTTTTTTTTAATAACGGATTTATTCTACTTCTCAAGAATTTCTTGGAAATTTGAAAGAATTGTTGTACAGTATGTTCTAAGTGTTTGATAAAAGGTGATAAACAGTAATAAAAACATATTTTCTTTATTTACTGTGAACTCGTATAAACAACAGAAATAAAACAATGATATCAACAAACGATAATGACCTTTAAATTGTAAAACATTGTGACATGTGCATTTATTCAAATGTACCTGACGTGACCCCGTTTCCTCAGACACCAGTTGACCGTAAAATTATTTGATAAAATTAAATACGATACGGTGATATGATAACACTATGTATTATGATAATTTAGGACAGAGTCAAAAGCTCAATGAAATTGTTACGTGATTTAATTACTTTGATAACGAGATTCAACGCGTGTTCGTCATGCAGCTAAATTAACTGATTTTCCTAATTATAAAATGTTAAACTAAATAGTTTTTTGCGAGGACATCTGAGAAAAATCTCTCGGACCTACTTAGACATAAAATACATTGCACCAATCTTATGCGGCTGCTTAAATGTTAATTTTCTTTTTTAAAAATTTAATGACAACATTAAATTAAAATTGTTTAACGGGCCTCTACATGTTGGCTTCGGCCCCACGCATGCCTCCCAAATGTCCGGGAATCTATAGTCCCGTGATTACGGTCAGACAAACATTTGAACTTGACATTTAGGGTAGACTTTGTTTACGAATTTCTTAGTTTTAGCTATTGTAGTGCAAATCGGTATAAGTAATTTGGAACAAAAGTTACTAAACGGTCTGAATTAAATAAAAGGTGACTCGAACACCCCTCCGAACACAAGGTCAAACCAACAAGTTAATATGGGTAGCCATAGCAACCAACTTTTCGTAATAAGGCCCCTTGAGTTTCGCACACAATGAAATAGCAAAATATTTGTATCTTTCTTTACAGTTTTTTATTTTACTCCCGAAGTAAGTACGGGAAATGGTAATATGGTTCAACAATCAGAAATTATTGATTTCCGAAAAATGGTTTTGGGTAACGAGTATTCTTTAGTAAACTTTAGCTAGTCTGTTTCTAAGTTTAACAAGTAGTCACTTGTAACTATATCCTAGTTTTAAACGACGACAATGGTTTCATACCGTATTATTATAGAGTGATAGAGCCACGCTCTTTTTTGCAGCATGAATTTTCCAGCTCGACTGATTTAATAACACTGTCTCAAAGAAAACCGATGTAATTTTTAATTAATTTATTTATTTAACACACTTTATACATTTAAGTAAAGGCGGACTTAATGCCGGAGGCATTCTCTGCCAGTCAACCTGTGGTAGTGCAGAGATACAAGAAGGTAGGTGCTAAAATAGAATTCTACGTTAGAAGAATATATTAATATCTACACATATACTATAACATAATAAAACTTCCACATATAAACATAATAAGTATATATAAATATAATATAAATAATAATAATAAATAATACATAAAACTAAATAATTATTCCTGCTGTGATGATTCTGCCAATAGGTTGAACATCATTTGTCGGACCCTCATTCTGAACGCACAACGATTTACAGATATTCTAATTTCGAGCGGGAGCGCGTTCCATAGAAGTACACATTGCACAGGAAAAGAAGAATGAACGAAGTTAGAACTGTGAGAAGGACAAAGTAGAAGTTGATTATTTGAAAAACGTAAGTTTCTCTCGTGTGTGGAATAGAGATATTGAAAGTGAGGAGATAAATAGGAAGGCGTTGTAGAAGACTTTAGAATAGAAAAGAGAGTAGTGAGTGCACGTAAATTGCGGCGCTCGCGAATAGGTAACCACTTTAGATTGGAACGAAAATAAGACAAATGATCATACTTGCGAAGATTGTAAATGAATCGAATGCAGTTATTAAGAAGACGGTCAAGTTTGTTGAGAAGATCTGCATTCAGGTCGAAATAGCACACATCACCATAGTCAATGATAGGGATGATAAGGGTTGATGTAAAGGAACAGTTTACTGTTGCGTTTCGCAACATGTGATCCGATACATGTGAAGCGACTAGGATTTCAAGGCGCAAAAACAAGCCCCATTTCCCAATCCATATTCCTTTATTCAGGACTGCAACGCACCCATGACTGTTTTAATGATGGCGGTCTTCATAGGTGGTAGAGATCAGTGACTGTAAGGTGACACACTTGAATTATAAAAAAAAAGTGGTATGTAAAGTATACGACGATCTCACATGTTTCTTCGAAGCAACCGTGTTTGTAAACAACCAATCACTAATAAATAAATAGTGTTAATGTACACTCAGCCGTGACTTCCCGCGTACCACTATATTTAGAGTCGAGATAATGTAATCACACGAGAAGCGGGTGACTATCACGAATACCCCATGTGCCAATCTATGCCGCACACTTTACGTTTATAATTTATACCAGTGATATTGGCTAGAGTAACAATAATAATTTAAACAGATCAATAAGATCACTATAGATATAGATGCACTATACTTTCGTGACGACATACAACTCAGTCTGCCCCATGACCACGAAGGTTGTAAAGCCTTCGAAACGTCGTGTTTAAAAAAGTTAAATAAACCGCGATATAATCCGTAAAATTCGTTTTATTTCAGAGATCAATAAGATGTTTGAATTTTCTTTAAGTGCTATTTGTACATAAACCGATTTATTTTATTCTTCATGGTCTATATTATTAAAATATTATCATTCATAAACATAAAACATGAGTTTTCAAGATTTAATTAGCATTTTTATAAACCAACTTTATTTTTCCCACCAAAACGCTACAAACTGTCATGGCCTCTCGTGTGACGTGACCATCCGCAAAACTAATAGACGTTTGGCTCAGCGTTTAATAGATGTTTCGAACGGTGACGTCATGCATGACTAATTTGTGTTTCATGTCACTTAACAAAAAGCTTTATTTTTACATATTTGTTTCTTGACAATATTAAATAATCACACACACATATATAAATTAACAAATTGGTTTAATTTTCGATATTTTTAGACTAAAATCTATTATGAAAAACAACATTTTATAGGATTTTCACTTACTGTCAACTAACCTATTATACCGACCTGAAGTAATTACACATCGGTTAAACCTAGAACGCGATTAACCGGAACGAGTTCTAATGTATAATTTTCACCAATTGAAAAAATATAATAAAAGAACTAAACTGAATAGAATATTATTCATTTATAAAGATATTGAACGAGATCGAAACACGTGTTGTCCCAGTTACCGTACCAACGCGTAACTCCTTGTAATAATTATTTAGGTCACGATTACAGTAAGTGTTTAATTTTATATGGTTTATATTTATTATTCGGATCGTATTATTACAATTTTTTTTATGTTAAATGGGGGCAAACTGGCAGGAGGCTCACCTGATGGAAAGTGATCACCGCCGCCCATGAACATCTGCAAAACCAGAGGGCTTGCAAATGCGTTGCCGGCCTTAATAATTCTTAAGGCCTTAACAATAATCGGATGACCTAGTAAAATGGAACAATATAATACAAAATTGTACCCTAGTATTAGTTAATGAGTGATATTTCCGTATTCTACTATATAAGGATGAAATCGAAGACTATCGGACAAGCATTCCTAAAGGTCTGATTCAGAGATGTGGTACGTTTTAAAACCCTAAATCATGACTCTGATAATAACCTATGATAGGGCTATAAAAATGGCAATCTGTAATAAACCTTCGTCATAACAATAAACAATGTTTAATAAAAAAAATCTAAGTATTAAAGCCGGCCTCTCAGCCGGTTTATAAGTCTACAGCATGAACGTCTCGGGTGATAGAAGAAAAAAGATATGTTGTTGTGTTACATGCGATCAGTTGGATTGCCGGAAGCCTAACAACCCTTTAGGGCAAGCATTACTATGGATTCCAATGGTCTCAATAGTGGCATCCATACTCCATACTAATACTATAAATGCGAAAGTAACTCTGTTTGTTTGTTTGTTTGTTACCTCTTCACGACTAAACGGCTGAACGGATTGTAATGAAATTTGGTAAGGGAATAGATTATATCCTGGAGAAGGACATAGGCTATATTTTTTCTCAAAAAACAACCTTGAAAGGGGTCAAATAGGAGGTCAAAATTTGTATGGGAACTCCATAATTCTTTGACTTAGGGGTCTGTAAATTAATATTTAGGCTTTTGGTAGGAAATACGTGTTTCAACGTTTTTGAAAAATCATCCCTGAAAGGGGCAAAGTGAAATTAAACTTTTATGAGGTATTTTTTAGATGTAATCTCAAGATTCAGGCACAAAAACTGAGAGGCTAGACACTCGCAAAAGGTGCCTCAGTGCAGAGGACAACTCCTTGGATTGTATACTTCTGCTCCCGAAAATAACCTCCACGCGGGCGGAACCGCGAGCAACAGCTAGTATCTTTATATACAGTGTAAACTCCATGTAACGTCACTCTATTTAACGACAAACTCTCTTAAGCGTCGAAATCAATTGGCTTTGGTTGGTTTAGCTTGTTTTTCATACAATGTTTCACTCTATATAGCATTACACCCACTCTCAATAACAACAACAATTAAGTTGCTAAAATTAGTAAAAACTGCGCAGCTGTGTACGATCTATTGTCGCTTTATTATCCTAGCCCGCAATAAACTCGACTGTCGGCATCATGCATACCGAACTTTCTAAGAAATTCATTCTTTTGTTTACAAATTGGGATTGCTTGCACGTGTAGACTGTTATTGACCATGATTCATAACTAGGAGTCATGGATTATCTATACCTTATCATATTCTTAGTTGCTCACAAACTTGCAAACTGTAAACATGGCTACTAAAAGAAAATCACTGTGTATTGACGAAAAAGTTTTACTGATACGCGCAATAGAAACGGGAGAGAAGATAAGTGATGTTGGCAAACGCTTTGGATTTAGTCGCTCTACCGTATCCACAATATGGAAAAATAAAGAAAAAATCCTCCACGCTGCGGGCGAGGGAAAATCTTCCAAAAAATTAAAGAAACCTATATACGAAGATTTGGATAAAGCTGTACTATCATGGTTTCATCGACAGCGCCAGAATAATATGCCTATCTCGGGGCCGCTCGTGAAAGCTAAGGCGGAGAATTTTGCTGCTGAACTTGGTTTAACTTCTTTCAAAGCATCAGAAGGATGGCTCGGAAAATTCAAGCAGCGTCATCATATCAACTATGGTAAAATAAGTGGTGAAGCACGAAGTGTTGATACAAATGTGACTCATGATTGGATTAACAGAGTGTGGTCAAAATTCATAGAAAAATACGCCCCAAGTGACATTTTCAATGCTGATGAAGCAGGAATTTTCTATAAGTTGACTCCAGATAAAACTCTGAAATTTAAAGGGGAAAAGTGTGTGGGAGGAAAGCTTTCCAAGGAACGTATTACGGTGCTTGTGGCTGCTAATATGGATGGCACAGAGAAAAAAAAGCTACTAATAATAGGCAAATCGAAAAATCCGCGCTGTTTTAAGAACATCAAAAAATTGCCAGTGACGTATAAAGCTAATAAATCAGCTTGGATGACCAGTCAACTTTTAGAAGAAGAAGTGCGAAAGTGGGATGCAGAATTAAAGGGACGAAAAATTTTACTTCTTGTTGACAACTGCCCTGCCCACCCTTTTATATCAAACCTTCAAAACATAGAGTTGGCATTTCTTCCTCCAAATACGACTAGTGTCTTACAGCCAATGGACCAGAGTGTGATTAAAAGCCTCAAGGGTCACTACAGAAGGAAATTATTGATGGAGCTAGTCGAATCTGAGGGTAAAACTTCTGTTAATATGCTGCATGCAGTAAATTTTTTATCTAAAGCCTGGGAAGAAGTGACACCCACAACTATACAGCACTCTTTTCGACATGCTGGACTTTGTACCAATTCTACGAGTGATGAGGTGGAAACAGAATCTGAGTTTGAAAGCGACGACGACCTTCCATTAACTGAGTGGATTCAACAATTCAACATGGCAGGAAATACGGTAAATCTTCAAACCTACATTGAAGTGGACGACCGCCTGCTTACAACGGCTTCACTCACAGACGAAGAAATTTTGGATTCAGTGAGAAAAACTGAGGATCAAGAACAAGGTGATGAAGAAGATGAGACGGATGAGCCTGAGCTTCCGCCGAGCATTAAAGAAGCTCTGGAAGCAGCAAAATTATTGGAAAAATATTTCCTTTATAACCAAGATGCCTCAGTATTGCTAGATATTAATAAAATAACTAAAAAAATACAACAAAATTACTGGTGCAGCAAAAGACGTCAGACAAAAATAACAGACTATACTCAATAGCGTTCAAATAACATTCTTTTTTATGCACATAACTACTAACAATAGTCAGAAATAAACTTTTTATTTTTCTAATTCTGATGTTTCTTCTCTCCATTTAACGACAACTCTCTATAACGCCATAAAATGCACAGTCCCTTCAGTGTCGCTATATAGAGTTTACACTGTATATGATTCTACTGTACGTGTGTATGTCACTGAACGCCTCCTAAACGGCTGGACCGATTTGAATAATTTTTTTGTATGCGTTTGGGTGGCACCCTGGATGGTTTAGATTCACAAATCAGCCCGGGCAGATGGCGCTGCAGTCGGTGTGGCATTGCTTTTACGGGCACGACGACGTGTGCCGGGCCCGCTAGTATAGTATAAAATCCATGATTCCTTCCATGCCCCCATTCCTTTCCTCAAAGTTGTAAAGTAAATCATTGCAAAAAATATGTCGAGTTTCAACACATACTAGGGAATTATGATGACTCAATAGCAATATTGAAAATACACGTGTAATAAAAATAGTAAACAGTGCACATGGTCCTTAAGAAGTAGCAACGCACGCATGATCCCTTCTAAACTGCTAGAAGGGTGACGAACTAATTTAAAAAAATGCTTACCAATATAGAGTCTTTTCTTAGTCTGCCAGTGGGAGACGGCGCCTGTTATGAAAGAATGGTGACCACACACCGCCTGTATGCGGGACTCTTCTTTAACTTGACGCACTGCGTTCTCGTTTACTATCTGCAAAAAATGTTTGATCATTTCTACAACCTGAATGCACTTACTTTGTGAAACTCATACGAGACATTGTATAGTTATGTAAAGTTTATATAATTAACTAGATATTATTGGAGGTTATTTTTGGAAGGAAAGGTATAAAATCCATGGAGGCATCTTAAGCTATTACACCTTTCTATATTTTGCTATCCCATAGGATGCGTACATTTTTCCGGGATAAAAAGTGGCATATGTCATTTTCTGACCCCTAAACTGCATCTATCCAGCAGCCTCCGTGGCGAAACGGGTTAATAGCCGGCTGTGAAACTAGAGGCCGTGGGTTCGATTCCCGCAAACAAATGTTTGTGTGACAGACAGATATTTGTTTCGGGTATGGGTGTTGTGGGACCATAGACCGTAGTTATACCCACGATACAGATTTTACCTAGTGTGGGGTGAAAACTATGTAACTGTTGGGTGTATTTATTTTATGTTTGTATAGATATTTCTAATATGTAATTGCATAACTTGTAAAACATCATGCCGGTCTCATGTATGTGCTCTAAAAAATACAGAAGATGTGTTACGCTGTCAACGTAATAAACATATATTATTGGCATATTAATAAAATAAGTTTCCAAATGCAGTAAATTAACAGTGTGGCAACTTCATTGACCTCCATGGGCAGCGGATGAATAACCGGTTGGGAAATAGAATACGCCAGGTCGAAATCGGAATTGGGTTAAAAGTTTACGCAATCTATATATATAAAAACGAATCCCTATTTGCCTTGGTCACGGCATCACGCGTGAACTGCTGGACCGATTTCGCTAATTCTATTTTTGTTTTGTTTGTTATTGTCAGCATTATTAGGATATTGTCAGTGTTCTTAGCAGCTTATAGCCTAGTTTGTTGCGGTACGGACTGTCAAGACGAAAGTCGTATGTTCGAAACCCAAATGGCTTAGTTAATTATCGCTTGCTTTAACGGTGAAGGAAAACATCATGAGGAAACCCGCATACCTAAGAATTCTCATACGAATTTCGAAGGTATAATTAATTATGTGGATAATATACTAAACGCTAAAAAATAATTCAGTAGGTCTTAGGTATCAGACAACACACCACTCTCCTGATCAACCTAGGGCATTGACCAGTACAAAAATTAAATCGTATATAGAAAAAATACAGGAGTCAATTTTTTTAAATGTCACCAAATGGACGTACTAACTTAGGTTGCAGAACTCGCAATTATATATACATATAATTCTACTGTACGTGAGTATGTCACTGAACTCTTCCTAAACGGCTGGACCGATTAGAATTTTTTTTTTTGTATGGGTGGCTCCCTGGATGGTTTAGATTCACGAATCAGCCCGGCAGATGGCGCTGCTTTTACGGGCAGGACGACATCTGCACGGTCCGCTAACCACATAATAATTATATTAGGGTATCTACCACTGTAAGTGATAGAGATGGTGGATGACACTGTTGGAAGGATAATCCTATCCGGGCGATAGCGACCACCGTATAAAGGAGTGTAAAACCTGCCATTTGTCGGGGGTCTAGAGTTGAGCTACTAGGTTTGGCGTGTGTGTAATTTTTTTTTAGTGCCTGGATCGGCAGACGAGCAGACGGCCCATCTGATGGTAAGTAGTCACCGCCGCCCAGACTTCATATCCGCCCGGATAGCGACCACCGTACACAGGGCGAAAAACCCGCCATAGTGGCACACGCAAGTGTGTCGCGTTCCGGGATCAGCCAGTGTACATCCGGTTTTTGTCGGGGGTCTGGAGTTGGGGTACAATGGCCATTTTACGGCTTTCTGAGTGCTCTGACACTAGACCCTCGACCCCTTCTTCACCTTCTTGCCCATGGTGTAATGTGAAGAAGCAGGCCGGCATGAGTGTGTTGAGTAGCGGGGATGGATCGTCTCTCGCTACTCAGTACTCTATTTGGACCGCACTGCGCTTACCATCAGGTACAGTGCGGTCACTTTGCCGTGCCAGGATAAAAAAAAAATGTGTATTTTATTGATTTTGTTATATTAGTGATTTCCATAACAAGTAGTAGTATGACAAAATATAAACATGTAGTGGTCATAATTTACAGCATTACATGATAAGCTTGAAAAATACGACAATCAGGAACATATAAATAATAGTGTAAATATAACGTTAATTACTTATAACTCAGATATAAGGATGTTTTAGATTTATAAAATTTTCCAACAAATGGCAACTACAATGCGGCTATGATACATAGCAACCATAAAATCAATACAACGTAGGTGATTGACAGTTTATTTTAGTCCATAACGCACCTATGTAGAATATAGTTTAGTATTATTGGACCGGTTACGGGAGGCCATAAACGGACTATTTGAAATTAAATAAATAACACCCAACAGTCACACACATAGCCCCGACCCCACACTAAGATACGAGTCTTGTGTTGTGGGTATCAGGAACTACGAGAGACTTTCGATCTCACAACGCCTAGACTCCGGACACAAATGCCTGTCTGTCACACAACAATTTGTCCCGGTGTGAGAATCGAACCCACGGCCTCTCGTTTCACAGCCGGCTACTCGCCAACTGCGCCACGGAGGATGTCTGCAACTTTATAGCAAATAAAATCTTTCGTTCATTGATAGGTATATATTGATCAGATCGATCTATTTGGATTCCCGCGCCGGTACACTGGGTGGTGGTGGTTCGGTGTTTATTATTATGTTTTTCGTACCATGATCACGGGACTATAAAGTCCCGGGGCTTTTGGAAGGCGTGCGTGGAGCCGAAGCCAGCACTTAGAGAGTCGTTACTAATTCTAACTCTAGCTAAATGACGTTTGTTATTTATACTTTGTAAATCTATCACGTGTGTAGTTGCGCTTATCGAATAAATATTTTCGATTTTTATTTTTTTATGGTACTGAAAGTATTTTTTTTTTTTTAGTGCCTTGATAGGCAGACGAGCAGACGCCCCCACCTGATGGTAAGTAGTCACCGCCGCCCATAGACTTCTGCAATGCCAGGGCACAGCAAAGCCGCTGCCTACCAAAGTATACTGTGAATATGTGTGTTAAGCGAGTTTACTGCGGTTAATACTATATTACATAATTAAATTTATATTATCGCCACCGATGCAAAGTGAGATTTGGACTTAATTTAACTTAACTAAATGAACATAACCAGAATAAGTCTCTATGCAAAATATGCCCAAAAATCTACCATCTTGACTTTGAAAAATCAGCTCAAATCAATGAACATACAAGAGTTTAGTTTGTTTGAAGTCTCATATAAAACAAAACAATTGCAGAGAGATAATTAATTTCATATAATTAAAAGGAAATAGACCCCTCTCATTAGTAGAGGAGGCCCGTGCCCAGCAGTGGGACAATGTTTAATACAGGGCTAGTATTATTATTAAAAGGAAGTGACTTCAATGAACTCGCGTGACTATTATGCTCAGATTATTTTAGTTTTGACATACGCCTATAAAGTTCTATAATTATTGATAAGCAATCATAAACAAAAATACTATTAAAAAAAATATTAAACATCTTTTATTTTATTTTTATACAAAGTTTCTTAAATATCTACGGATCTGAGCCTCCAAAAATCTGCATCCACATCCGCAACATCATCCATGCGGAAGCTCCAAATTTGCGGAAGCGGATGCGAATATTCGCAATATCCCTAATACAGATTATATAACTATTATGACTTTAATTTTATATGTGGTTTATAATAAACAAAATTGCCTTAAGGCTTTAACCCTGAGAATGGACAAAAGAAGATTAAGTTAAAATGTTGTTAAAAAGTATGAGTCATATATTTAAACATAGAAGTCTCAAGTTATTGTATTTTTATTTAGGATTTTTCTGTTGTTGTATTATTTATATTATGTGAATGAGGTAGTTCTGTGAATAGTATAAAATAATTTTATAAGGCTTTTGTTTGGATTTATGATAATAGCCCACAAAATACAATGTTGTATGTATTTAGGGCACAGAGATAAGGTGTTCACTGATACAAGTGCATGGAAATGTAAACTAGGTCTTGTTAGTTCATGTTTTTCACTTGTTCTCCTTAATTACTAGACATTATTGTAGTCTAATTTCCACTTTACTAGTTTGTAAATAGGGAATAATTTCAAAATGCATCTCAAATCCAAACTTAAATGTAAATGAGAATAAATGTATGCCATACAAACTCACCACAAACATTGTTGTTATAACGAGTTTTATTTAGTTGTTCTAAGGAACACCAAATGTCACTAAGAATTTTAAAATCTTGTACATAAATAACATGAAAAACAACAACAAAATATGGAGTGTAAACTTTTTATACTGAGTCACCTTTGATATTATGAAAATCTATGTATAACAAAGACATAAGTTAATATTATAAGTTTGTTTGTTGGCTTGTTGGTATGTTACCCGATTACGCGAAGACGCCTGGACCAATTAGAGAATTTTTTTTTTGTTTAAAAGGGTATACTTCCGAGGTGGTCCCATTGGCACCAAGTCAGGATCTGATGATGGGATCTCAGAAAAATCAAGGGAAACCCACAAATTTTATAGTGATGCATAATTTGTTTTTTTTATTGAAGTTGGTGTACTTTTTATGAATTATATATAAAGAGAATATTTTTATACTATTTAATAGGGTCCTTGGAAGATCTCGAAACAAACTTTAGAGTACATAAAAGTGAACTCACCTGTGCCTTGCTCAGTACTTTTAAGGCATATTCTTTATCTTCACTAAGTTTCTTCACTTTATACACTTCACCAAATGCTCCTTTAGCTATAGTTGTCTCTATTTTAAAGTCCTTTTGCAGTAAGTCTGTGGTGATGGGGAATTCTGGTAGGAAAATTGACTCCTTGTGAGCCACAGGCCAAGCTGTTTTACTTGCTTCTAATGGATTTCTTAATGTGGAGTCATTCCATCTGAAATTAATAATACTTATCATAACTTATAACACAAAGCATATTTGGTAGTGTCTATGTCATATACATCTATTGGTATTGATATATATTATTTTTTGGTTATTTTTTTATTTTTTTTGCAACTTCTTCAGTCATGCAATTGTAATTGCACATGCATTACAACCACTGTGCTGAAGTCTCTGGTTCGATCTCAGTGTCAGGTAAAGTGATTTTGGCTTTTTCTATGTAAAAATAGTCAGTGGCAGCCCGGAAACTGGAATTGTGCTCTGTAGGGCAATAGTCTAACCCCCTACCACATTATGGGACCTTAATAAATTTAGAGAAAAGTCAATGTACTGGTTCACGTCTGCATGCCCCTTCAGTAATTACAGGTGTGAGTGTAAATGTATGTATGTCATTTTTGTTTTACATATTTGTTTCTTATGGAATTAATACTTTAGTAGTCACTTATTACTTCTCTGTGAAATATGTATATGATTAAATACAATATAAATCCTATCTAAACTACAATGGGTATCAACAATCAATGACTTTTTTGTAATGATGCAAAGTTATTTAAATCCTGTGTTTATTCTGTTATTAATACTTTTTGTAGATATTATATATTATTAGGTATGATATGTAATATGATTTGATAAAAAAAAATATAATTCACATGTTATTATAAAACAGAATAAGTAATATAGATCAGATATTGCAAGTTAGGCATTTTATAATGTGTTACAGAAACGTCATGATTATTCGTTTATTAGTTTCAAATTAGTACTCATTACTGACCTTCGTCTAGAAACCCGAGACCAAGGTCGTGATGCGCTGTACACGGACTGGTTGCTTGTTACGCTGACGAAGGACCGCCCGCTAAGGTTGCCCACGAAATTCGACAAACTAAACTGCACAACAAAAATAAAGCTCAGAAATATAACAAAGAACTGTCACAATGCAAGCATAAACGTACGTGTAATTCATCATATTTATCTTCAAGCACTACAAAATAGCACAAAGGCAATTAGGTTATTCATTGTACGAATGTACGCAAAATATTACGTGAGTTCAGCTGAGAATGACATTAGCAAGTTTTTAATTCAACACATACCTGACTCGTGAAGGCCTGTCTCTCGTGCTCCGACTCCGAGGATTGCCTCTGATATCTTTGCTGATTGCTCTTGTGATGACTGTTTCCCATTAAACTAAACTAATCTGTTCTATTTACGTTTTTATTTGTGTATTTTCATTTTACCAAGAAGAATCATTGTTGACTTTTCCACCATGAATCACCCATAGACAATATTTTAATATTTTTTAAACACAGTTCTATAGTGTTGGGCATTTAGGCGATTTAAGAATTTAGGAATTAAGAACAATCGGTAAATAATTATTCGATTGCCATAGTCATAGAGATTTTTTTTATTTCATTCTCTCTTTTTCATTTTTCATTCTCTCAAGGCAAAGGTTCTCCACCATGCAACTGTTGTTATTTTTTTCAAAGCTGGGCTAAAATTGAAAGTCTTCTTCTTCGAAACTATTTCTACAATCATGGCGGGAAGAATTTTGAAAATGGCGGGAATGTGATGTGACGTTTTATTTGTGATTAACATAGCTTCGGCCTTTAGAATGGAAAAATATCGGACATGGCTTTCTTCTTTTAAAATGGATAAAAAAAACAGAGATAGCTTTGGCCTTTTGACTTATAAAAACCAGAGAAGAAAGACTTATAAAAACTTTAAATTTTAGCCCAGATTTGGAAAAATAACGACAGACAAGGCTGCATGGTGGAGAACCTTTGGCTTCTCTTTTATATAAAAAAAGAGAGAATGAAACATAAAAAAGCATTGACGTATATTATATGGATAGGATATTTGATCCGCGAAAGTGTGCCTATTTGATTTTCGCCATATTGGCGCTGATAGCAGTGCAGTCGAGCAGTGAGCGTCCGCGGAACTAACGATAGAGTTGAGACACGAAGGATGATATATCGACAATGATACACAACAGTCGATGGTTTACAAATCTTAAAAATAATAAAAACATCGCCTTAGCAAAACATATTTTCATTTTAGATCATATTTTTTAATGGGGTCTTAATTTACAATCGAATATATTATTATAACTAGGTTTGATGCTGGTTTGGGACTATAAATTATATTTAAAAAATAGCACGCTTTAATAGCTAGCTGAACTAAAAAGTAGAAAATAATATTAAGTTCATGGCAAAAAATTATAATTTAAAAAAACTAAAAAATATCACGTTTTAAGGTGTCGTCAAATATGATTCCAAGATCTTTGAACCTAATAAATTCATTGCCGCCCCGATTCACGAAGAAAGGATGTATGGCGTCAGGACCAGACCCTTAGACGAGTCAAAATTTTTAATAAAAATATCGATATTTTTTTCGGATATATCAAACTCCGATATTGATATATTTAAAAATATCGATATATCAAACTCCGATATTGATATATTTAAAAATATCGATATATCAAACTCCGATATTGATATATTTAAAAATATCGATATATCGGAAATCCGATATTTTAAAAAATATCAACATCCCTATTATTTGTCAAATTTAGTTTCAAATACACTCGAGAGGGGCGCTTCAAATAGGTCAAGAAAATAGCTGTCATTTTGTATTAGATATCCTGTCCATATAATATACGTCAGTGTAAAAAAGTCTTCCCTGTTTTTTTATTTTTGTTACATCGAGTTTCAAATCATAACGATTTTAGAGAAGTTTCACTTAAAAAAAATACACTGTGCTATATTTTTTTAAATGAAACTTCTTTAGAATCGTTGTGATTCGATTTGAGTGGGATAAAGTGGGATCGAGTGGATAAAATATATTTTATAATCAATTAAACAAGTGTACATCCGGTTTTTCTCGGGGGTCTAGAGTTGGGGTACAATGTTACAATGGGCCATTTTGCGGCCTTCTGCGTACTCTGACAATAGACCCTCGACCGCTTCTTCACCTTCTAGCCCATGGCGTAGTGTGAAGAAGCAGGCCGGTATGATTGTGTTCAGTAGCGGGGAATAGATCGTCTCTCGCTACTCGATACTCTAATTGGACCGCACTGCGCTTACCATCAGATGCAGTGTGGTCACTTTGCCGTGCCAGGATAAAAAAAATATATTGTATGTATTTATTAATAAGAGTTTTTTAGAATTATATAGATTGCAATCATAATTTTTTATTTTTGAATATGGCATATTTATTTCATATTTACATTAACTATCATTTTAAGGATATTATCTGTACAAAATAATTTCGATGTTTTTTTTGTTGTGGCGCAGAAAACGAACTATCGGTACTGTACTATCACCGTCGAAGGACACGTGGTGATCAATTTTTGTGCTAATCGGTTGTTAAGCCTTATGTTGGCCTCATACAGCCGGAATGTCTCTCTGAATTCATACTTATCTTGAATTCTGCAACCTTGCCTCACATATGTCCCAAACATTTAGATTGGTCAATACCTAGTCTCGTAGTTTTAGGCTCAGCCTACGTACGTAAATATGGAAAAGAAATTCATCTTCGTCGCAATACTTTTAAATATTTAAAATAAAAAAAGAAAACGAATAGACTGGATTCATCCTCTTTAGAATATATATTTAAGAGGATGAATCTAGGGTTATATGTAATTATCTATTATAATTATTAAAAAAAAAATGATACTAGCTCTGTATTAAACATTGTCCCACTGCTGGGCACGGGCCTCCTCTACTAATGAGGGGTTAGGCCTTAGTCCACCACGCTGGCCTAATGCGGGTTGGTAGACTTCACATACCTTCGAAATTCGTGTGAGAATTCTCAGATATGCAGGTATCGAACATAATATAATTTATATGAAATAAAACTGCCTCGATGGCGCAATTGTAATTGCACATGCGTCAAGACTGCTGTGCTGAGGTCTCGGGTTCGATCCCCGGGTCAGGTAAGGTGACATTGGCATTTTCTAATTAGAAATACTCCGTATCAATCCAGAGTCTGGGAATGTGCCGGATATGGCGATGGGCTCGTCCCTATCACATTATGGGGCCGTAATAAATTCAGCGAAAAGTGGGTGTACTGATTAAACATCTGCGGGGATTACAGGCGTGATTGTATATGTATGAAATTTAACTAGTGACACATATTTATGTAGGAACTTCATTTATTTCAATTATAAAATTGTAATATCATTACAGAATGTAATTGAAAAAAAAAATGGGTGCGTGTACTTATGTACGCGCGTGAGAAGTTATACTTCTTTGGCATCATTAAAAAATAGTTTTTAATTGAAACGTCTACGGTTGAAACAACACCGGCTTAGCGCTAGACCTCTTACCAAATGTGATTCATGTTACAGTCACTTTAGTTGCCTATGTGCGATTTATTTTCTTTATTTTAATGAACTGATTTCTTAACCTTCTCGTCCTAGCAAGCCGTCGACTGATCAATTTGTTAAACATTAACAAACACCAATATTGAAATTTCTTAGATTTACCTAGTATGACTTCAAGTAAAAATATGCCAAATATGCAAATAAGACAAAAGCAATACATGTTGAATATACCAATCAAATCATCAATTCTTAAGGGGTTTACTTCGGCCTCAGTCTTCATGCTCTTAAATTTATATTGCTCCCATTTTTTAACGAGCCCTGCTTCGATAAATTTCATCATATACTTGTTTGTATGCGTCGACAACACTGAATGTTTAGGGTAAATTATATTCAGATAGTGACTATGTATTCTATCTGTAGCAATATTAATGTATTGCTCCCCTTTTTCGTTTAAAAGATTTCTCTGCCAGTATCGACCTACCGAGCAATCCATTAGACAAAACAGCTGACTATCATTACTTATTTTTCTTACACAGTCATATACGTTCTGAACAGGAACTAATTTCTCACTTAATTTTCTAAATCTATCATCTTCTGTTGGTAGTAGAACGTCTGGTGATGCCATACCTTCTATAGGATACCCCTTCTCAATTACATCATCAAAAGTTTTTACTTCTTTACCTCTTTTTATAGCCGTGAAAAAAGATGTTATAGTCGCCTGCGAAAAAAAGTTTAATATAAAGAAACTCCACAATGAAACACCCATAAAAATGCGGAAAGATCTTTGATTCGGCGGTTTGTATAAATTTATGGATAAAACATTTCTTACGGTATTCAATAAATCCTTGCCGATTTGATCGAAGGTAACGCGCCCCATTTCAGCAACATTAAAAATGAAGAATATAAACCAGACACAAAACAAACATATGCATAATTGTATAACTAAAACGGATTTGGAATACAATAGTTTTGTATCAAATAAAACATTTTCGAAACCAGCTCGATGTGAAACAAAACATACACCACTATCTCTAACCGGAAAAGTATAATCAACGTCTACAAGCACCATATCGAATTGGTATATAGGAATCAAAAATAAATCAGCTTGACGTAGAGCTAATGAAAAGACTTGCTGAATATTTAACTCGACATTAAAAGGCAATTTCATTACATTTACACTAGGAGATAGATCAATAGAAAAGTTCATAAGTTTCGATAAAGTATTCCAGATGGTGCCATCTCTAGAGCCAAGTGTATACGATCCATCAGCATTTTCATCAATGGTCATGAATGGTTTGACCTCCGTTGTATACGCCCTCAAAGTATACCCATGTAAATTTTTACCTTTATCTTCAAACAAGTTTAATGCTTTCAGGGCATTAAAATCACCATACTGTATTCGGTGTGTCTTTATTCCTATGCAAGTACCTAGGTGTTTACCACGAAATTTTGAATATAACGTAACATTTTGGCATTTCTCTACGCAAACGAAACCTTTATGAAAATTCTCTATCGGCATCCCTATTTTTTTCGCTTTCCAACAACCATACGCATCATCCAGCTGATATTTTTCAGTAACAAATGGACTGTAATATGACACCAGAAACATATCCAATGCATTATCAAATTGCATTATAATTGCATTACAAACTCTATGATACCACAAAATATAAAACACTTTAGCGACACTAAGTCGATCTATTTCATGGTAGTAAATTATAACGTTGGAGTGAGGATGCCAATACGGTGTATCTTTTGCTTTTTCTAAAATATTTTCAAACTCGGTGATATCTTTAATATCGATGACAATTGTGTTGGAATGATAGGGCACTGATTCTTCTACTTCATGGTCATCATTTTCCAGATTCGTAACAGCAATCGTAAAGGGAATTCGTCGAATCTTATTATAAAAGTTGTCGGGAAAGTTTCCAAAACAGAAGATGTTGTTCCAAGGGTTAGCTTTCAAATTTAACTCCACTACATCGGCCTGAAAAAAATATTTGCTTTAGTGTAAACAATACCTAATTAAATGTATTATTTAAATCGTACAGCTTCGTTCAAGTGCAGTTTCTTCTACAGCAGGGCTGGAGTGGAACGATAAGAAGTAACAACCATTCATGGTTTTTGTGAGACATTTACCACTAACGGACAAAAAACGCAAGTAAAAGAGGTTCGTTTTATTGTACGTTAAGAACTCTCGGCGATCCAATAACATTAGAAACATCGAGAACGCAGGAACGATTAGAATAATTAGGGAATTGTACATAACAGGCAAGCATGTTGAACCAGCAATTGTAAGAGCCAATTTAAATCATAGGTAGGTACATCTTTCTTATAATATGAAATAATACTAGCTCTGTATTAAGCTTGTTGTTACTGATAAGGGCCGCCTCTGTAAATGATAGGGCCTTAGTCCACTACGCTGGGCTTATGCAAGTAGGTATACTTTACATACCTTTGAAATTCTTATAAGAATTCTCAGGTATGCAAGTTTCCTCATGATGTATTCCTTCACCGTTAAAACAAGCGATAATTAACAATGAATACATACTTAACTTTAGAAATGTCAGAGATGTATGCCATTTGGATTGGTTTCGAACCTATGACTATAGTCTCGACAGTGCGTACTAGTCCCATTTAGGCTATTAACGATAGGCAGCGGCTTTGCTGTGCCCTGGCATTGCAGAATTCTGTGGGCGGCGGTGACTACTTACCATTAGGTGGCCCGTCTGCTCGTCTGCCTATCGAGGCATTAAAAAAAAGGCAATTGCTGCATTTTTATACAAAATTTACGAGATGCTTAATATAACGAAAATTGAAATGAATACCCACGATGAAATCAAATGTCTGTTCTCGTCTATCCAATGTTCCAGGTAGCAAGAGATTATTATAAGCAAAACATTTACTTATTAGTAAAAGAAAAACAATCGAAGTCTCCATCGCAGTTCGATATTCAGATGCTACGACCCATGTGAGTAAATTACACCCAAATCACATTGTTCCTCACTATCACTATCTGCAATGTCAATCTTTTCATTTATAAATGTAACCTAAATAGTTCGTTCAGTATATTAGAATACTAGATGTTGCTCGCGGCTCCGCCCGCGTGGAGTCATGAAGCCGTGAAGCATTCCATAGGAAGCGTGCATTTTTCCGGGATAAAAGTAGCCTATGTAATTCTCTAATCCCTTAACTACCACTATGCAAAAAATCATGTCGATTACTTGCTCTGTGAAAAACAAAAAACTATCCCGCGGGAACCGTACATTTTTTCCGGGATATAAGTCGCCTTGTGATTCCCTGATCCGTAAACAACCACTGCAAGAAATCATGTCGACCCCTTGTTCTGTGGAAAAATCTATCCCGCGGGAACCTTACAGCTAGCCTATGTGCTATTCCAGACTATAATCTATATCTGTGCCAAATTTCAGCCAGATCCGTCCAGCCGTTGTGGCGTGATTGAGTAACAAACATCCATCCAATCATACTTACAAACTTTCGCGTTTATAACATTACTAGATGTTGCTCGCGGCTCCGCCCGCGTGGAGGTTATTTATTGAAGGAAAAGCATACTATCCATGGAAGCATCTTAAGCTATTACACCTTTCTATATTTTGCTATCCCATAGGATGCGTGCCATTTTCCGGGATAAAAAGTGGCATATGTAATTTTCAGATCCCTAAACTACCACTATGCAAAAAATCATGTCGATCCCTTGCTCTGTGAAAAACTAAACTATCCCACGGGAACTGTTCATTTTTCCGGGATAAAAAGTAGCCTATGTGCTATTCCAGGCTATAATCTATTTCTGTGCCAAATTTCAACCGGATTCGTCCAGCCGTTGTAGCCTGATTGAGTAACAAACATCCATCCATCCATCTAAACTTTCGCATTTATAATATTAGTAGGATTATAAATTATAATTATAATATAGTAGGATAGCTCATGATACCAATTTTATATGCATTATCCGTATGTTGATTACCTCGTATTACGTGGGTAGATTTATAATGTAATTGAATATATAATGAAAGTATTCCACAAGCAAAAACACAAACCAAGTAATAAAATATATAAAAACAATATTTATATCTGAAATTAATATTGGCAAAGTACCTTCATCTAATCTGTATATTATATAAAAGAAGAAACTGCCTGACTGACTGATCGATCAACGCACAGCCAAAACGGCTGAGGTTAGAGACTTGAAATTTTGACAGTAGGTACCTTTTATGACGTAGGCATCCACTTAGGAAGGGTTTTTGGAAATACCACCCCTAAGGGCGTAAAATAGGGGAAGAAAGTTTGTATGAAAATTGGTATTTTATATTATATACTTTTTCTCCCAAATATGACCTCCACGCGGGCGGAGCCGCGAGCAACAGCTAGTTATTTGATAAAGGAAGGGGGAGTGGAGGCGACGTTCATATCATCAGAAGATTGTTTACGTATTTAACGTCATGTATAAGAAAAGGTAAAATGGTGAAATGAAAAAATAGTACGTAGATATTTGTAGCAGTAAAAAAGCAATTCTAAAAATAATTTAATAAAATTTCATTTACATTATGTTATCTGAACACTATAATTACAAAACAGGTAATAAAATGTAATAATAATATAGTATATGCGAAATCTAACATAATATTGTACATTCATTACCATTCATACTGATATCTTTTCAACGATAGTACTTTGGACATGAAAAGGCAAACATTGTGATATCACCATATCTTAACATAGTATAAAACAAAGTCGCTGTCGCTGTCCGTCCCTATGTATGCTTAAATCTTCAAAACTACGCAACGGATTTAGAAGCGCTTTTTTTTTAATAGACAGAGTGATTCAAGAGGAAGGTTTATATGTATGATACATGCATAATATTGTAGAGAAACACTGATGAATTTACAGGTTTCTGGATTGTACACCTTTTCTTACAAAAATAACCTCCACGCGGGCGGAGCCGCGAGCAACATCTAGTAGATATATAAGAAGAGTAATACATTATGATGCAGCAAGATTTCTACCGCGTCCAGAAATTTAATAAGAAGTCATAGAAAGCGCGGGAACGAAGTGATATGTCCAATAGGCTAGTTGACTGTTTTTGGGAAACAGTTTTATTTTATTCTTCATGGTCTAAATTATTAAAATATTATCATTAATAAACATAAAACATGAGATTTCAAGATTTAATTTGCATTTTTATGAACTAACTTTATTTTTCCCACCAAAACCCTACCAACTGTCATGTGTAACTGTGACGTGACCATCCGCAAAACTAATAGACGTTTGGCTCAGCGTTTTAGATGTTTCGAACGGTGACGTCTAGCATGACTGATGGGTGTTTCATGCCACGTGTCGCAAAATGCTTTATTTTTACTTATTTGTGTCTTGAAAATATTAAAATCACATATCAATTAACAAATTGGTTTAATTTTCGATATTTTTAGACTAAAATCTATTATAACAAAACAAAATTCTGTCAGGTTTTCGCTTACTGTCAACTAACTTATTCAAAAACAATACTTGAGTGTGCTGTGAAATATTATTGTGTAAATATTTAACCAATAATAAACAAATTGAATTTGAAAACTATATTTGAGAAGTAGCATACCACCCAAGTATAGTTTGTATGGATGAACTGTCTCGCATGATGAGTGACAATTACTCAGTTAGTCTGTATAATGTTGCCTTACATATGCGAGTATTGCTTGTGAATATAGGCATTAGGGGGCATTCATTAATTACGTAAAGGCGATTTTGGCCATTTTTAACTCCCCTTTCCCCATCTAAGGAAAAATTATATTTATTGGACTCTCTTACGTAAGATATTACCTATAGCTATCCTTAATAGAAGTTAAATGTCGTTAGAATAGCATCAGTTGTACTTAAATGCTCATTATTTGACATAAATCAAATATTATTGCATAAAAAATTATTATGCACATTCCGACTTAAATATGTTACGTAAGAGTACCCCCGAGATAAGGTCATGAAGAGATTTCTTAGACCCCGTTCGCCTTGGGAGCCTTACGTTTTTTTTATCCTGGCAAAGTGACCACACTGCACCTGACGGTAAGCGCAGTGCCGACCAATTACAGTATCGAGTAGCGAGAAACAATCTATCGCCTGCTATTCAACACAATCATGGCGGCCTGCTTCTTCATACTACGTCATGGGCAAGAAGGTGAAGAAGTGGTTGAGGGTCTAGTGTCAGTGTACTCAGAAGGCCGCAACACGGCTAAACATCGTACCCCAGCTTTAGACCCCCTATAGAAAACCAGATGTACACTGGCTGATCCCGGAACACGACACACTTGCGTGTGTCACTATGGCGGGTTTTACACCCTGTGTACGGTGGTCGCTATCCGGGCGGATATGAATATCCTAACACCAGCAAACATGATTGTTTGTTGGCTTATACTGTCTTAGTGAAACAAATGTATGTTTTTTTTTATTTATAAATTTAGGTTTATTTAAAATTAAAATACATTTACTTCCTTTTTACTTTAAGGCTACTAAATAATATTATATACTCCAAATTTAAAGAAAATTAAAAAATGCACCTAATACCGGTTTTATCGTTTAAAAAAATATATTTTTTTACCGGTAAATAAAATCTACTGTAATTGCAAGCCCTAGCTCCCACCTTACGTAATGAATGGCTGACCCTTAACGACATAAGCCTCAGTTCCTGTGACGCAGATAGTCCTGCAGATGTTCCCAGGCCTTGTCTACTTGCGACTGCGTGTACTCGTAGCTCCAGTACGGGCTGAACACGATGTTGGCGCGCGCCACTTGCTCCTGGTTCGAGGGCTGGGACTCGATCCTTTGACGAGCCTCCTCTTCCGTTAGATTGTTACGTTTTTGCAGTCTTTTTATTGCCTAGAATTAAAAGAGTTTAATGTTTTAGTTTTTATAATGATGAGAAGATTTTATGTGACATACAGTGTTTTTTTTTATTCTGGCACGAAAAAGTGACCACACTGCACCTGATGGTAAGCGCAGTGCCGACCAGTTACGAGTAACGAGAGACAATCTATTCCTCGCTACTCAAGACAATCATGCCAGCCTGCTGTTTAGCTTACACTATGCCTAAAGCACCCAGGATCATAGGAAGAAGGGAACACTAGCTGGCAACTACCCAACTTTTTGACATAAACTGATGGTTAAGCTAGAGATATGTAGTGGGTCGCCGGTCGGTGGGTGTCACAGTGTCGCAGTGTCACAGTGGCTACCTCGTTGGGTGGTATGATGACTGTCCAGAGCTGGTGACAGCGGCGGTACCAGTGTGCGCGGATCATGACGGCGGCCTCCATCACCACCACGCGGTGCCCGAGGTCCCCCAGCGCCCGCACCCGACGCGTCGCCTCCTCCAACACAGCCGGCCACACTAGCGCGTTCAACTTCTCCAACTGCTCCTGTGTTCATATCAATCAATCCTATTCACGGTTCTATATCGTGCAGGGTCTGTTTTTATTTTTTTATTCTGGCACGGCAAAGTGACAACACACATTTTTGAAGTACTGCAAATTTTTTAATTTTAATTAATTGTTGAAAATTAAAAGGAACATATTTATCTTATTTCTTTGATTAGCTAAAAAAATCTTGAGTTATTAATTGTCAAAACATATCCGATATGGAGATTATTTTTCTGTCACCCCCCACACACCTACTCGCGTGCTGTCATAGTACTTCACGAACTAAATCTACAAGCAATATCATGTTTAAATAGATAAAAAAAAATATTATAATATTTTTAACAACGTAATATTAACGATTAAAAAGCAGCTGATGGGGTCAACGCCCCATGCGATGGTCGCGATGTTGTGCAGCACCTTTAATGTCACCGCACTTTGTTCTCTTTCGTTGGCTCGCGCACTCATGCGCATTTTAGCAATAGACATCATATCATTGTATCCATGTTTTATTATGTTTAGGTCGAAGATCATAGATTAGTTTAAAATAAAAAAAAACCTAAATCAAATATTTTGTAACGTTCTACAAACAATGCTTAACGAGAAAAAAAATATCTTTACTCTTAAAAAAATATAATAAAAAAAGGTTAAAATAAATAAAACACCAACCTTATCACTGAAAACGATCTGTCCGAGCCTCTTTCTGTCCACCTCGCCCGTCTCCGTTATGACCTCTGTGCCAAAATGTTCTGCTATTGTGTGATTGAGCGGTAACCCCGGCTTGTACAACTCATGCGCTATTATATCACAGTTCACTATGGCGGCGCCTTTAGCTCTACAAATAATTATAATAGTCATTAATCACGGTGAAAAAAAACCCAGTAAATCATACCATTCTATAATTTAATAAATACACCCAACTCACATAGTTCTGACCCCACACTAGGTAGTCCTGCATCGTGGGTATCAACTACGAGGAACCACGGTCCCACAACACCCAGAACCGAAACAAATATCTATCTGCCGCTTCTTCACACGATGCTTAAGGGACCCAGGATCATAGGAAGGAGGGAACAGTCCGACAAACTATTCCACAGCTTGATGGTACAGCAGAGATACGAAATATTAATGGATCACACAAATTTGTCTCGGTACGGGAATCGAACCCACGGCCTCTCGTTTCACAGCCGGCTACTCTCCAACTGCGCCACGGAGGGTGTCAATTTAATAATAATTTTAGTGGAAAGAATACACTTTCGAACTTCCTGATTTTCATAGAATAAATCAGGTGCAGTGTGGTCACTTTGCCGAGCCAGAATAAAAAACAGATCTCCAGTTACAAATTGACAGCCTCCGTGGCGCAGTAGGCGAGTAGCCGGCTGTGAAACGAGAGGACGTGGGTTCGATTCCCACACCGGGACAAATGTTTGTTTGACAGACAGATATTTGTGTCCGGGGTCTGGGTGTTGTGAGACCGTGCGTCTCTCGTAGTTCCTGATACCCACAACACAAGACTCGTATCTTAGTGTGGGATCGGGGCTATGTGTGTGACTGTTGGGTGTTATTTATTTATTTAAATAATACTCACTGTAGTTTTTCTGCGATATTGCTCTTCCCACTGGCAATACCGCCAGCCAAACCAATGACATAAGGCCAGTCAGGGATGTGTGGATTAGGCTAAAACATTTTAGGAAATTTTACCATTCACGTTTATTTTATACAATCACTAGATGTTGCCCGCGGCTCCGCCCGCGTGGAGGTTATTTTTGGAAGAAAAGGTATACAAATCACGGATGTATCTTAAGCTATATCCTCTTTCTATATTTTTCTATATGCCTATGTGCTATTCCAGACTATAATCTATCTCTGTGCCAAATTGCTACAAGATCCGTCGAGCCGTTGTAACGTTTGAGTAACAAACATCCATCCATCCGAACATTCGAATTTATAATATTAGTAGGTTAGCAGGATTATAGTAGATTATTGTCTACAAAACAGAATTTTAGCGAGGAATACGTCTCTCGCTACTTGATACTCTAACTTAACGACACTGCGCTTACCATCATGCGCAGTGTGGTCACTTTGCACTGCCAATATAAAAAAAACTTACCACAGGTGGTCTTAAAAGCGTGCCAAGAAGCCTCATTCTTTGATTACTGGAGCTAACTTTCGTCTCCTCTTCATGCGACCGCTGCGGATGCTCGTCTTTTGCCAGCTCTATTACATGCACATCTAGCGGTTCTAAACCATTTTCTTTCCGTTTCTCGTTTATTTTGACAGCACCTCGAGCTGTTTCTTCACTTACAACTATCAACTGGTAGAGGAAATAAAACTCATCAAATTGGCAATCTTCGCCTATTTTGGAAATACGATCGAGTTATTAATATAACTACTAGCGGGCTCGGCATACGTCATCCTGCCCGTAAAAGCAATGCCACACCGACTGCAGCGCCATCTGCCCGGGCTGATTTGTGAATCTAAACCATCCAGGGCGCCACCCAAACGTATACAAAAAAAAACATTCAAATCGGCCCAGCAGTTTAGGAGGAGTTCAGTGACGTACACACGTAGGTACAGTAGAATTATATATATAAAGATTTGGTACAACGTTATATTATGCAGTCTAATGGCCATACATATTCCTACTTTCGCAAAATTTCTTTGATAAGATCTGTCAATTACGCTAAATATCGTAAATAAGATGATTGAAAAGTACGGCCTCCATTGTTGCACACATTTGTTGCGTTTTCGCCAGTGCTATATATATATTAACCGACTTCAAAAAAAAGAGGAGGTTCTCAATTCGTCGGATTTTTTTTTATGTATGTTCCCCGATTACGCGAAGACGCCTGGACCGATTCGAGAAATTCCTTTTTTGTTTAAAAGGGTTTACTTCCCAGGTGGTCCCATTGGGATCAAGTCAAGTCTAGCTGGTGGTAGGATATTCATATCCGCCCGGATAGCGACCACCGTACACAGGGCGAAAAACCCGCCATAGTGACACACGCAAGTGTGTCGCGTTCCGGGATCAGCCAGTGTACATCCGGTTTTTGTCGGGGGTCTGGAGTTGGGGTACAATGGCCATTTTGCGGCCTTCTTAGTACTCTGACACTAGACCCTCGACCCCTTCTTCACCTTCTTGCCCATGGCGTAGTGTGAAGAAGCAGGCCGGCATGAGTGTGTTGAGTAGCGGGGATAGATCGTCTCTCGCTACTCAGTACTCTATTTGGACCGCACTGCGCTTACCATCAGGTACAGTGCGGTCACTTTGCCGTGCCAGGATAAAAAAAAAAAAAAAAAAAAAGTCAGGATCTGATTCATTATATAGTTTGTCCCGGTTTGGCGCGCGGAAAGTCTCGTTCGAGAAAATGCGACGGAGTTATCAAATAGTTCTTAGTAAAATGAATAGATGGCATTTTCACAACAAATTCATTATATAGTTTGTCGCGTTTTGGCGCGCGGAATGTCCCGTTCGAAAGACAGTGACGGGAGTTATAACTTCCAAATAGTTCGTGTCTATAGAATATAAGTCAGTGATGCGGTTGAAATCTTGCTGCATCATAATTTATTACTTTTCTAACCATATATCTATATAGTGATATCACAATTATTGCCTTTCCACGTCCAAAGTACTATCGTTCAAAATAATTGAGTTCAAAATTTGTGGGCGGACAAGGTTTTCGGAACATCTTTTTTCTTCGACAGTTCGTGTCTATAGAATATAAGTCAATGTTTATAAATGTAAAAATGTTAGTATGTATATTGTATATTAGATAATTAAGTATATTTGTACATTGTTTCTGTGCCTAATAAATAAATAAAAAAAATGCAATTCACCTGAAATCTAGGGTCGTCCTTGGTGGGTCCATAGATATCTCGTAAAGGAAAAACGTTGTATTCTAAGTCAGGATTTATATCAGTCAAGAAATTCAACACCGCTTTCATTCGCTGTTCAATCGGTTCAATCAACTCCCAAAGTTTCTTAGCTTAAATTAAATTATTATTATTAAATCACATGTACAATTTTCGGTTCCAAAAAGCAAATATTACAGTATAATAAAAAATATTGCAATATAACAATTATATTTGCTATTAATAGTTATAAGAAAATAGGACCGTAAAAATAAACTTTAGGTAATTTTATACTAAAACTACCGTTTACAAGCCTATAAAATAAATAAAATGCCTCGGTGGCGCAGATGTAATTGCGCTGTACTGAGGCCTAGGGTACGATCCCCGGGTCGGGTAAAGTGATATTGCGTTTTTCTATTTAGAAATGCACAGTATCAGCCCAGGGTCTGCAGTTGTGCCCAGTATGGCTATAGGCTCGCCCCCCGTAATAATTTCGTCGATAAGTGGGTGTACTGGATATACCGCTGCCTACCCCTTCGGGGATTACAGGCGTGAGTGTATATGTATGTATGTAAAATATTTTTTTTTTAAACCTAATCATTATGTTTATGTCACAAAGAAATTATCACAATTGGGTGTTACTTCGTGATGCTCACTGGAATAAAGCTACATTAAAAAAATATATTGATTCCTTACACTGTATCATATTAACGTCGGTGACACCTATAGCGAAGTATTTATTGGCGCGCAACACAGCTTGCGACAACAGTATCTTGTGACCGTTGTGCAAACGGTCGAATGTACCTCCCAAAGCCACATAGTCGTAGGTCTTCACTGACTCGTCCTTTTCATTCAATTCGGGTAAATCATGTGTATCTAAATGAAGAAAAAGTAATGGATTATCATTTTTTTTTATATGCTGGCACGGCTATGTGATCACACAGTACCTGATGGTAAGCGCAGCGACTTCCAATTAGAGTATCAAGTAGCAATACACAATCTATCCCCCGCTACTCAACCCCAACATGCCGGCCTGCTTTTTCACACTAATGGCGTAGTGTAATGGGCAAGAAGGCAAAGAAGCGGTCGAGGGTCTAGTGTCAGAGTACTCAGAAGACCGCAAAACGGCCAAACATCGTACCCCAACTCTAGACCTCCGACAAACACTGTATGTACACTGGCTGATCCCAGAACGCGACATACTTGCGCCTTGGGTACAGTGGTGGCTATCCAGGCGGATATGTTATCCTACCAACAGTGTTGTTGCAGCTGTTGGGTATAATATAACTATGCCCAACAGTCACACACAGTCCTGACCCTACATTAGTTCGTACCTGTATCATTACCATCAAGAACTACGAAGGACTACGGTCCCACAACACCCAAACAAATATCTGTCTCGTCACACAAACCCTTGTCACTGTGTCTGTGCAGGAATCGAACCCAGTGCCTCTCGTTTCACAGCCGGCTTCTCGCCTGCTACGGAGGCTGACAAATATAAAACAAAATATGCTTTATGCTCCTTTCATAACAAATTTTCAGAATGTACTCACCTATGCTTTGTAACCTGTGATCAGAATTTAGGGTAACAACTAATTGTTTTAACTTGTCCACTTCTTTATCCAACTCTTTGTCATAGAGTATAAGGTCTATTGGATGATTGGTTTTTATTTCTTTCCCTGATCCACTGGACTTTAACATCAATCTTACATCTAAATTGTTTTGTGTCTGTAATAAATACAAATGTTCATTATATCCTAATTACTGTTTTAGACTCTAATACCTGGTAGAAATTACTATACTGGCTTTACAAAAACAGTCAGAGTCTCAGTCAAGTTATGACGAATATCTGTACCTACCAATGTCGCGAGACATGTCAAGACTGTCCTTCACATGCTTGTATTATCAGCTCTCGGTGAGACATGTCCAATGGGTAGGCGAGCTTTACGCCTTTTTATTCTACTGGCCCAGTAACTGTAGTGTTTTCAACAGTACTATATTGTATAATAATGTAGATAACAATATACACCCAAAAGTCACATACACACATCTAACCTGTATCATCACTATCAAGAACCATGAGGGACTATGGACATACAACCGAGGCCCGAAGCAAATAATGTTTATTTTGAACCAAGGAATCGAATCTGCATCCTTTTTCATAAGATTACATAGATAAACCAGTTTTTTTTAATGATTTTTATTAGTATATGAATCTATTACAAACTTTTTTTTTACACACAGTCACACACAGCCCCGACCCCACACTAAGATACGAGTCTTGTGTTGTGGGTATCAGGGACTACGAGACTTTCAGTCTCACAACACCCAGACCCCGGACATAAATATCTGTCTGTCACACAAACATTTGTCCCTGTGTGGGAATCGAACCCACTGCCTCTCGTTTCACAGCTGACTACTCGCCAACTGCGCCACGGAGGCTGTCAAAACTAGTACAAACTGTTTTAAAATAAACATAAAATATTTCTGTGTTTAAATTGTAAGTAGTTTATAAAGCTTATTATTGTGGAAATAATTATTAGCTTCTATTTTCAAGTTGTTACAAGTCTAATGTCAGCTCATTGAATTATAATCCTTGGTAAATGTTTAACATGTAGACATTAATGCTGTACCTAGAATATCCTCTATGGTCTATATATGGTAATATAAGGCCATAAAGTAATTAAATTGTATATAATGTAGAAAACTTAAAATACTGGGATTCTAAAAATACTCTTATTTTTATAGTATGTTTGAAATGTATGAATAAATTTTACATACCTTAGAATAAATATTCACAATTTGTTTACTAATTATTGGTAAATTATTTTCACTGTTGCTTTGAATTTTTACATACAGCACATTTCTCACATGTTTAGAGGCTCTTTTACATATGCTGTGAGCTTTTGCTGCATTGGACACAAAGAGAAGAGCATTGTTTGCCATGTTATCTACTGTAATAGAATACTATTATATTAAACCATGTTAAGTACAAAAACTGATTATTCTGGCAAGAAATAAGGAAGAATAAGCAGATTTATCAGGCCTAACATCTATTCTAACACCTATCTTTATCACCAAAAGCTTAAACCAGGCAGTGGGATTTTGTAATATACTATTCCTTTATTTCTATTTATATAATGTTAGTTAGATCTGTGTCTACCATTCTGAGCTAATAAGGAGGATTAAGTTCATCAAAATATTTAAAATAAATAAATGTAATTCTATGTTAAAGTGTTGCCAATAAAACATAAATCTATCAAATATAATCGCATATTTTAATATCAAATAATATACTAAAAAAATATTAATTTATAAAATTAAATGTTGCTTTAGGGCATTATTCAAAATAAAATCTTTAATATAAAAGCAGTGAATAATAGCAAAGATTTTGTTAATCAAACTATCAGAGATATACCCCAAGAACAGTATGGTTTATAATGAGTATTATGGAAGCAGCGATAGCCTAGTTGGTTGCGGTACGGACTGTCAAGATGAAAGTCATATGTTCAAAACCCAAGTGGCATACACCTCTGACTTTTCTAAAGTTTGTGTGTATTATTTGTTAATTATCGCTTGCTTTAACAGTGAAGGAAAATATAGTGACGAAACCTGCATATCTGAGATTTTTTCGAAGGTATGAGAAGTCTGCCAACCCGCATTAGGCCAGCGTGGTGGACTAAGGCCTAACCCCTCTGATTAGTAGAGGAGGCCCGTGTCCAGCAGTGGGACAATGTTTAATACAGGGCTAGTATTATTATTATGGATATATACACTATTATAAACTAGTAGCAAGTAAATAAAGATTTAATTTCCACTGACACTTTTACCCACCTGAAGGAGGGACCATGAGTATATAAACAATAATCGAGACCAACAATACTGTGACTGAGGCACCAAGTAAAACATTCATAGTTTTATCTGGGTTCAAAGGTTACTTTTTATCAAATGTTAATAAAGGAACATTTTCCATTATGTAACAGTTTGAAAGCATCACTGGCAAATACTATGCTAGAAAGTATTAACTACTCTTTTTAAGTAATAATATCAAGCTGAAAACAGAGAATGTTACCACTATGTTTCTGAAAACATCGAATTTGAATATGAATGAATGAAGACATGTATTGAAAATGAATGAACCTTGTTTATCACAGTTGTCTATAATGTACCAATAAATAATAGTGTTGAATTACCTAATTTAACTTGTGTAAATATC
This sequence comes from Laothoe populi, assembly GCA_905220505.1. NCBI lineage: Eukaryota > Metazoa > Arthropoda > Insecta > Lepidoptera > Sphingidae > Laothoe > Laothoe populi. The sequence goes on from HG992160.1 coordinate 6,520,234, forward strand.
AATTTTAAAATAAATATCACATATGTATCTTTTATTTTGTTAAAAAATATTTTTGTTTTATTACAAACTTGATTAGCACAATTTGTATTTGAAATATTCAACTGCAATTTCTTATTTTAGTTTATTGTACTCATTTTGTAATCGTAAATCATAACCAAAGATCATTATTTATTACTGTAAATCCGAAATCGTAACATTCAGCAATCGCATGTCCCTACAATTTGACAGATGAATTATTTATTATAGTGACGTGCAATTGTTATATTTCAGTCAATAATTTTTATAAAACATCCGATTTTAAAATATAGTCGATTTTACATAAACGAGTTGCAATTTACAATGCAATATTTTTTGTTATCAGTATTTATTTTTTGTGTTGTGTCTCTTTTTGTGCTGAATAAATGCTATTATTTATTTCTTTGTTTATTTTAGACTAAAATACAATAGGTAGGTACTACATGAATCGACTATTTACAGAGTAATTATAGTTGTGCAATATTATTGTTATAATATAACCTTTAGTTCGACTCGAAACTTGTTATAATGTGCATGTAATGGAATGATGACTACAAATTAGTAATTATCATAGACATAGAGAATTGAATTGAGCAATATCCTCACTTTGTAGATAGGGATAAAGCGGCTGTGCGGCCAATACTTATTTCTTTTGGCTTCTGCAGTCTGTGACGTAGACCAATCAAAATTGAAGAATAAGACAAGGCCGCTGGCCGCACATTCGCTTTATCTCTCACATTTTTCTACCCGTATTCACTTAGAGCGCTCAGTCCTTTCTCTATGTCTGTGTTACGTTAACCGATCCGCTAATGTTAACGACGTTTCAACTAGATTATTCGCGGCTATAGTAATTAAACAATCGTATGAATTAAATACCTTGGGTATTTAAGGTTACCTTTTTTTTTTCGCGGGGAAAACGCTTTATCGCTACCGCTCCATCCTGGGAGTGGAGTGGTTATGTTCGACTCACCGGTCTTACGACCCAACGATAAGCCGTCCAGTAGAGATGGAAATTTCTGAACGGTCGTTGGGCCGAGTCCCTAACACTATTTACACCCTACACCGTAATACCAACCAAAACCCCGCGGTGGCCTTCTTCAGCGCATTATGGTCGGCCTCGGGTTCTTGAGGCTAAGTCGCCCCAACTTCTACCGGAACCTACCATGCGCAGTGCCGCGTAACGGCTCATCTCTAAAGTGGGGCGGGGTTGTTCAGAAATCCCCGCACACCTAAGGACGCCCTTGGCGTCTACAACAGCAATGAGGCTAGCCACCCATGCTGCCGTCCATCTCAGGGTCGCATGATGTACAAAAGTTTTATAGTACAAATGGCGCTATTACAGCTCCCCGCTGCGCGCCCACGACCCCTGATGGCCTCTTTAGTCGCCTTTTACGACAGGCAGAGGATACCGTGGCAGAATTCTTTAATGCCCCCCAGTCCACAGGGCGGATATAAGGTTACCTACTCTAAGATTAAATATGAAGGACGATTGCATCGTTCGTTCCAGTGCAAAATGGGCGACACAATGAGCGCAGGGTGCTAGAGTTGGCCGGCACATGGTATCATTTACCGAAAGGTTTGATTTTGGTTTTCGAATGGAATCGAACGGATTCGAATGGTATCGAATTGAACCGAAAATAATCGAAAGGAATAAAACGGAATCGTATGAAATCAAATGGAATTGTTAATATTGAATGAAATGGAATGGAATCGATTGGAACCGAATGGAATAGAATGAAATTGAATGGAATCGAATTGAATAAAACGGAATCGTATAGAATGGAATCGATTTCTGTTATTGATGCAGTTCTTATCTTTATGGTTTTTATATACTTTGAAACACTTTGAAATGACAATATACTTATTATAAAATTTTAACTATCATATGTCTATTGCCTCTGCTCTACCCCAAAATGAAAACAGTTTTTTTTTTATTCTGGAACGGCAAACGACCACACTGCACCCGATGGTAAGCGGCTAAGCGAGTGCCATCGAATTAAAGTGTCATGTAGCGACATAAAATCTATCCCACTCTACTCGACACAATGCCAGTATGTAGCTTCTTCACACTATGCCATGGTCAAGAGGGTTAAGAAGCGATCGAGGGTCTAGTATCAGAGTAGTCGGAAGGCCGCAACCCGGCCAAACATCGTACGCCAACTCTAGACTTCCGACAGAAACCAGATGTACCTACACTGGCTGATCCCGGAACGCGACACACTTCCCAGTGAATACATGACCTTGATATGATATAACAGATAAGTCATAGTTAGATAATGTCACGTTTATGTAATTTTCACGTATAAGTAACATCCTTTATTGGTATTATTTATGATATAATTCTGACATCATTGTGATATAATATTAATATCCTTTTCTACGTACATTTGACGTAGCAATGATGTTAATTTTCTCACGCAAAACTAATGTTTTAATATATAATTATTCTAAACTTAGTATGTTTTTAGGTAACGTCAGTCAAACATTATTTCGGAATTACGACCTAAGTTACTAACTGCCCGATAATAAATATACCTAAATGTTTCAATTATTATTCCACATTATTGAACTTTATGATCAGAGGATCATCTGCTGAATCCTCCGCTTAGACAAATTATTTCGCATTAGGTTGGGCATGCTGATATTTTTAATTAACCCCGAAAAAAAATTAAAACCTTAATTTAAAAAATATATTTTGTTTTTAACAGTTTGTTTGTTGCAGAACTTTTTTTAAAAGAAGCTACTAGCTAAGCCGTTCGATAAACGTGATCTTTATTTATAAATATAACTAATAAATTGTCGGCTCGCAAATAACTTATTAAAATTACAAGAATTAAATCTTAAAGTGAAGTCATATTTTCATTAATAATGAAAATATTATGATTAATGACTTGGATTTATTAATAAAAGTAATAATATGCACGGGAAAATATTGACATAAGACGTTATAAATGAATTTATATCATTAAAGATATAGTTTAATACTTACTTTAATAAAATAATGTTAATTTTACAACAATTTTAAATAAAACGAAGACTGGGCTTAGGCTTTACTGCAAATAATTCCATGTTAAATATACTACGATTGATGAGGCCGTATGAATTGAACCCTTTGCCTTCAAATTTGGTGCGCACGTCGCTTAATGATGGCGCCATTTTCACTGAACATCATAGTTAAACTTAGAGTATAGTATTTAACACTGGAGACGCCATTGAGCGCTTACCCCGTTTGACAAATGTAAGAGCACGGTGCTCATAAACGTTCTATAAAACTAGTTGCGCTTCGTGATCCGCCACTAAAAAAGTGACATCACGTGCGAATGGAGCTCCCTGAAAATGCGAGCCTGTAGCGGTATTAACATGTAAAAATAGATCTGACACATCAAACTTACAAAAATACAACATTATTTTTCACCTGGACGTATTTTTTTAAAGTAATATTATCCTTAAATGCAACAAAACATATAATTTCTAAAAAATATCATCGGGTAATAAATGTTGCCAGGTTAAACTTTTAGCCACAGTAGTGTAAAATTTATTTGCATTCAATATCTTAAACGCAAGTTGGTTTTTTAATATTCACTTTTAACTAATGTTGCCCGCGGCTCCGCCCGCGTGTAGGTCTTGGAGCATTTTAACCTTCTATATTTTGCTATCCCATAGGAAGCGTGCATTTTTTCGAGTTAAAAGTGGTCTTTGTCATTTTCTGATCCTAAACTGCCACTATGCAAAAAATCATGTCGATCCCCTGCTCTGTGAAAAACTAAACTATCCCATGGGAACTGTACATTTCTCCGGGATGAAAAGTAGCCTATGTGCTTTTCCAGACTATAATCTATCTCTGTGTCAAATTTTAAGTAGATCCGTCCAGCCGTTGTAGCGTGATTGGATATCAAACAACCATGCATCCATCCAAACATACGCATTTATAATATTAGTAGGATTACTTTATTTATGCTTCTTTAACTTAATTTATAATTTAAAAATATTAGGAGAGTTGACATATCGACTAAGTTTACAATTTCATAAACTTTATTACACTATCATTTTTGTGGTTTATGTGGTAACACTGTCGTTTATGCAAGACGCAAATAGTGTTGTAGATAAACTTACTACTTAAATAAAGGTTATCGATAAAATTACTAATCCATCTGGACTGTCTTCTAAACACATACTTTTAATGTAAATAGTTCTAACACACTAGGAATGTCACGAAACATACCAAAACCAGAATAAAGTATTTGTCAAAAAAATGTGATCCTATAAATGTATCCGGTATATTTAAAAAAATATTTAGGTATGAATTTTGGCGCCATTCATTTATTACGTAAGATGATGTAGGGGGGAGTCGATAATGTCATATTTTTTCTTACAAGGGGTGGGAGGGAGTCTCAATATTTGTTACGTAAGATCACACAAATGCGTAAAGTTAGGATTATACTTTGAAAAAGCGCGGGCCATGCCTATAATTTTAGAAACATGCAACTTAGATTTTTTTGATAACCGGTATGACTTGCCTTTTCACCCGGTTCCGGCTTGACGTCGACTTTTGGGACACCCTGTATTCATGTCGAGATCTCAAGCCCTATTTATATGCTCTTCATAATAGATAGCCGTTAGCCGGCTACCACACCAAAACAGGCGATAATCGCTCTCAATGACATACAATAATTTCATTCGCAGCATTCGCTAATCGCATTCGTTACCAGTAACACTGTATTTCTTGGCTCCGCTTATTTATTTAAAATTTTATGGAATAACAGAACCTTTTCTCACAAACTATATACCATTGGAACGGTCGTGTTGTGTACTTTCCAGTGGTATATTTGCTGAATCGGAATACCTCAAAACGAGTGAGTAATCATCAAATACATTTTAAAATAATTTGCAACGGCCGTCATTGTTGTGTTCCATGTGCTGACATACCTGAAAAACGCTTCTCTACAATTAGTGTTGACCAAAAAAACAATGGAAGTGTCACGGATGATGTGCAAAGCAACCAAAAACTGATAACAGTAATACACCTTTACGCCACATTGACTCAACCGGCAAGTCAAGGAACAATAATGACTCGCTACCTTTTAATGACAATATTACGCATCTAAAAAAAGCCACTGTTGAAAACAATAAATTTTAATAAGGCAAATCCAAACGACAAGCTCAGTACTGCTCACATAGGCATTGGAGGTAATAAATCGCCGCTTTACATTGTTGAGCACCTATCACCTAAAAACAAATTACACGCAGCGGCTCGCCAGATCGCCAAAGATAAAGAGTACAAATTCGTGTAGATTAAGCAAGGTCGTGTTTTCATTAGGAAGAAGACGACGACAGAAGCAGACGAGTTTACTTATATAAGAAACCAAGAGACCAGAACCGACCTAAAACAATTCTCTGCCATATCCCGTTTGTCCAAATCATATAACTCTATTATAAAATTAGGAACGGGTCTTAATCGCGCAATACTTTAATGGTATAAATACCACAATTATTTCCCGACGTTTCGACCGAGTTGCATCGGCCGTGGTCACGGGTTGACTGAGTAGATTTAGTGCCGTCTTCGTAAGGTGGGCTTTCGTGTGGTGGGAGTATCGGTAACCAGTTTAGTGGGGGTTTTGATGACTACCTTCCCTTGGTTATTATTTTTATCAAAAATACTGTCGGTACTTCGACAAACCACACTGACAGTATCCTCGCGCTGAAGAGTTGACTCATTCTGTCGACGCGGTTTACATTCTTCTATCCAATGATTAGATCCAGCCTCCAGTAAATGCTCAGCCACCGCTGATTTGTTGATCTGGCGGTTTTTTACATTTGTAATGTGTTCCTTGACCCTTTCAGCGATCGTTCTTTTGGTCTGGCCGATGTAGGAACTACCACAACTGCAATTTACCTTATAAACACCAGGAGTTTGTAAGGGAATTACATCTATTGGAGTACGCAAGTGGTTCGATATTTTTCGAAAGGGTCAAGGAACATATTACAGCTGTAAAAAACCGCCAGATCAACAAATCAGCGGTGGCTGAGCATTTGCTGGAGTCTGGACCTAATCATTGGATAGAACTACACCAACCACAGGTTCTATCCACCGATCGCCATTATTACTCCAGAATAGTACGTGAAGCGGTAGAAATCAAAAAACATCGGATTTTGAACCGAGAGGATGGATACCGTTTGTCAACAACATAAGTATATGTAAACCGCGTCGACAGAATGAGTCAACTATTCAGCGCGAGGATACTGTCAGTGTGGTTTGTCGAAGTACCGACAGTATTTTTGATAAAAAATAAAAACCAAGGAAAGGTAGTTATCAAAACCCCCACTAAACTGGTTACCAATACTCCCACCACACGAAAGCCCACCTTTTTTTTTTTTTTCCTAGCACGGCATAGTGACCGCACTTCACCTGATGGTAAGCGCAGTACGGTCCAATTAGAGTATCGAGTAGCGAGAGACGATCTATCCCCCGCTACTCAACACAATCATCCCGGCCTGCTCCTTCACACTACGCCATGGGCAAGAAGGTGAAGAAGCGGTCGAGGGTCTATTGTCAGAGTACTTAGAAGGCCGCGGAATGGCCAACATTGTACCCCAACTCTAGACCCCCAAAAAACCGGATGTACACTGGCTGATCCCGGAACGCGACACACTTGCGTGTGCCACTATGGCAGGTTTTTCACCCTGTGTACGGTGGTCGCTATCCGGGCGGATATGAATATCCTACCACCAGCAAACAAACCTTACGAAGACGGCACTAAATCTACTCAGTCAGCCCGTGACCACGGTCGATGCAACTCTTTCGAAACGTCGGGAAATAATTGTGGTATTTATACCATTAAAGTATTGCGCGATTAAGACCCGTTCCTAATTTTATAATATGTATTCAAATCGCGAGAGTCTAAAAACATTCATATAACTCTATTTGTGAAACGATGTATTTGTTGATAAATTGCCAAAATTCAAAAAGCTGTTGTGGCAAAATGGTTAGCTGTACATACAGCTTACCATTTTTCTTATAGCTACAATTCTATAATATTGTTATAATTAGATATAATATATATATATTATTAATTAAATTCTCATTTGGTCATGCTCATTGTTATTTTGAAAATTTAATTAACCTTTTACTTTTATTGAATACTGGTGTTATTTTTTTTTCTCAACGCATGTCGTGGTATCCTTAAAATGTTGTTCATTAATAGTAAGATTATTGTTACCTGATTATAACTTAGTCCTAAGTAATGTAACAACAGCTGGATATCCATTTTAAATAAATTAAAGGCGTATTATTTAAAATTCATTTTCTAAAAAATAGTTTTTATTTTTGCTTATTTGGCTTGTATTTTTCTCAGTACTCATTACCTTTATTATCTTTACAGTGTTTCGATTAAATTAGAAATATTAATTTACGCTATTTTTAACTATACCTCTCTACTTCCGTCCCTTTTCACGAAATCACACCCAGAGATTGCAAGAAAACGATAGAAAAGATGATACACATAAAAAATAATCTTAAAACATTTTATAAATTATAATTGTTTTATTTTATCTATCGATAGATAAGGACAACGCTATCTATACCTCGTGTCGACATTGCTACGCTCTACTGTTTTTACACAGTTGTCAATATATGACACTGTAAATACATTACACACCAAGATAAATTTGTAACTGTGTGCATAAATTTGCCAGTGTTGTATGAAATGGTGTAGTGTGCGTGCGTAGCGACGTGATTACATTTTGCATTTGTGTGCAAATGTTTATTTGTAGTTGTACGAAGCCCCCCACCGACATTGCTGAATTTTTTGTTCAAGATTCGAGCGTAATGCCGTCTCCTTTTGGTTGCCTACTCTAAGTAGTTAAAGTATATACAACTGCTGAACATAGACGAGCGAGTGTCTTGGTTAATAATTATAAATGAGGTTTTACATCGCATAATAAGTTTTTAACATAACGACAAATATTATTTTATTATTGGCTATTTGTAATATCACCTGGGAATAAGTATATCCTTATTATTTTTAATTTAAAAATGTGACTGTTAATAATAATATATTTAGACGTGTCTGTTTTAGATAATGAGAAATTTATAGTATTATCATTTTCAGATCAAACTTATACTGCAAATCGGTGAGTCTAACGGAAAAGAGTATATGGACAGAATATTTAAGAAAATATTTTCACCGTTTGCCAAATGGGAGAACGGGATGGGAGAATCTCAAAATATCCTGTTAAAGATTTGACTCTGATAAATATAAATCAAGGTACAGACACTATTCCATTTTTTTTAAATTTATTCATCATCATCATCATCATCAGCCGGTGTCAGTCCACTGTTGGACGTAGGCCTCTCCCAAGATGCGCCAATTAAATTTATTATTAAAATTAAAATGAAGCTAACATTTTTTCCATTCCAGAAACTATATTGACGAAATTTCCTTTTTGGGGTTCTGCCGAATTTGGAAAAAATCGCTGGTAACCAACTTGGCTTTCAACTTACGACTTGGTAACCGACGCGCAGTGGAACAACTTGGTCAACAAAAAAAAGCTAAACTGTAGCAAACAACAGCCAAAGTGAAGAGTCAATAATTTTATTCTAATATATTATTTGGTTGGTTATTATTCAGAAATTGTAACAGATTTCTTATGTAATGTATAAATACTTGTGAAATAAAGAATAAGAAATAATTTGTTGTTTTAATTAGTTAAAAATCAATAATTTAATAAAAATAAAAAGCGACATCAATGTAATTTCTAAATAAATGAAGCGTCATTATTCCGTCAGTAGTACGTAAAACTGAGTATATGAGGATGTCAGGTTGTCATCATCATTATGTCACGTGACTTACGTCACTATCTGACGTCACTAAGTGCGAAATAATGAGTCATTTATGAGTCAGTCCTTAGTCTTATGTTATGTAAAGCATTATATTGAACGACATCATACTGATGTCATATTTACATAAACGTGTTCACTGGGTTATTGCGTGTGCCACTATGGCGGGTTTTACACCCTGTGTACGGTGGTCGCTATCCGGACGGATACGAATATCCTACCACCAGATAAAAGATGTTACAAATCATATGCGACTGCTGTAAGGCTCGTTCATTTTTTGTATAGGTATTTTTTTATATTCTATTGAAACATAGAAGGGGCGGCTCTGATAAAACTTGCCTCGTGTTAATCGTGTCAAGCAGTAGTAGTTTCACTCCAGGTAAAGAGCTGAGGACGTAGCTTCCAATAAAAAGTTATAATCGGATATTCAGGTCTGGAGACCACCACACTACTACCGGCGTTTGATTTTTTATACTTGTAGCATTATATAAGTATATTTAAATACTAGCTGTTGCAAGCAGCTTCGCATGCGTGATTATTTTTATCATTAGATGATCTCACCGCTAGAAAACATTTGTAAGGCATATTTGAGACACAACCATCCGCAAATCGCAATAGTTCTCTGACTCGCTCTGAGCCTGCGCGACAGACAGCCAGAGCGGTGCCCAGCAGCCTTTCGATTTTCAATGCGGCGACGACGGCGACGAAGAGTAACGTGCGCGCGCGCCGTACTCTATTATTCTTGCGTGTAACCTTAAATGTCGTCCAATTACTCCTTATAACATCAGTCGTCTAACAGTGAAAATCCTGTCAAAATCAGTCCAACCGTTTCGAACAAATAGACAAAGAGACAATTTTTTTAATAAGATATTTTTGTTATATGTACTTACTGCATGGAGGTAGGTATATACTTTCATATGCATTTAGTAGAAAGCTGTTCTTTTGTCATTAAAATCAGACACCATCAATTTAATTTATTTGTTTTGATTATATAGGTATTAATCCTAAAAGAAAACAACGTTCATGTTTATACTCAGAATTTATTCAAAATATTTGGATGCTTGCGAAATACATAATATATACCTACTATATTGTGTTTAATATCAACCGACAACATATTAGAAGCTCATACCTGTATCCCTGACGGAATAGATGTTTGTAATATGAATTGATGAATATTTTGATAAATAAAAATATATATTTTATAATAAATTATTTTTATATTTTTAAATAACCTGTTTAGACAATTGATAGACAACGAGTCTAATAGACATGTTGTATATTCTGTATCAGGCACAAGTTCTATTTTGTTTTTGATTCAATCTTTATTTAGGAAACACATAATTACAACTACTAAACATGTTTTATTGTTAAACCTACCCTAACAATTATCGTAAACAATACTAATTTTAAAATGTCTTAAATGCACTCTTACTTACTAACTTAAAGCTGACGACATTGTGATGTAATGAACCATAATAATAATTCTTAATATAGGTAATACAATTTGATATATTTTATATACTCAAATAAATATTAAAACAGTGTATGGATCAATTTAAAATTATCTACTGCACTGTGATAAGTTCCTTCCATCCATACAGTCGCCTAACTACTGGTATCTGCAAACTTATTCAGGTTCATAATAGTAACAGCATCTACTTTGCCCTGGTGTGTCATTTCCTAAATACTTACATTTATTACTACTTCTATACTTAAATGTAATTTTGGTTTAATATTTCAAACTTAATATATTAATCTTGGTGTTGCAAATTTAGGCTATTTCATCTTTACAGCGTCTACATACTAACTCAAGGAATTCAATTTATAAATTCTTGAGTTTGACTAGCTAATTAAAAATCGTAACACCATATCGACTGTTGACGGGATTTGATTTAAGCTACATTTTTGGCGATATCGAGTTATTATTCAGAATTAACAAATTTTTCTGCATCTTTTGAGCCTAGTCTAAATTTTTGTGCACATTTTGAACGCTTAAATAAACTGGTAAAACAAGACTCATTATTTTTCAAGACACATTTATTTTAAAAAATAATGCTCAAAAATGCATGAAAATAACATATTCACTCTACTAAAATCCACGCAATATTTTTTTATAGTGACCTGAAAACAAAAAACTTTAAAGAGCAGGCCTCCATGATTGTGATGAGTAGCGAGGGATAGATTGTCTCTCGCTACTTGATACTATAACTGGATGGCACTGCACTTACCATCAGGTACAATGTGGTCACTTTGCTGTGCCAGGATAAAAAAAGCTCCCTCCTGTAACTTTTCAAATATATCGCTTAAATCAAATCCCGCCAACCGTCAATTATATATCTACCTATGCTTAAACACAAAGTCCTAGTTTTAATTAGGCTTGGTTACATTACATAATCTCCACATTACTTAATCAATACAACTTATACAGACTATGAATATCGACTTTGCAAAGTAACAAGATAACATATAAACTAAAATTTACTTTGTGAGTTTACTTAGCCTATATATTTGTACATAACTGCATGCACTTACACTGTATTTACTTATTTGGTATAAATGCGTCAATATATAGGAGGTGGTACCGATAGTATTCAGTAATAATTCAAAGTAGCTTTTGCCCGCGGCTTCGGCCGCATGGTAGTAATTTTTTAAAGAAAGGGTATAAAATCCATGGAGACATTTTAAGCTATTACATCTTTCTATATTATGCTATTCCATAGGAATCGTGATTTTTCCGGGATAAAAAATAGCCTATGCCGTTCTCAGACACCTCAACTAACTAAGTTAAAAATCATATCAATCTCTGTAGTTGCTCTGTGTAAAAAAAAATCATCCTACGGGATTCGTACATTTTTCCGTGATAAAAAGTAGCCTATGTGCTATTCCAGACTATAATCTATCTCTGTGCTATATTTCAACCAAATTCGTTCAGCCGTTATGGCGTGATTGCGTTACAAACATCCATCCAAAGTATTCCAAACATACGTATTTAAAATATTAATAAGTAAGATTACCATAGTAGATTACTATGGTATCAAAAGAATACTACTTAATTATGCCTAGATCTTGTTTAAGTCGCAATTAAAAGTTGTTTAAATAACTATAATAAACGATATATTGTTATATTTTAACTATATCGTCTTACAAGAAGTTTATCAAAATTTAAACAATATTTTTGATAGCAGGGCGTCTATTTTCGTCTCGATGAAATTACGACGACTCTTCTCAGGCTAATGCCAAGAGTCTCTTCTTAAGTATACCCATGCACGATGATGGTAATCATCATAAAATAATAAGTACATAATAGCGGGTTCTACCGTCTGTATCATGGCGAATGCTCCTAAGAGTTGTTTAGTCTCATCCCATCCTCTCCTTTCCACACCAGAACCATGCGTACTGGCTTGCGGAGCCAAAGCTTCGTGGTAGACACCACTACCACGACCCGAACAAGAGTAGAGCAAATTCGTTATTTTGCCACACTATCAAGCTATGGAACAGTTTGCCAGCTACCTATGATCCCTGCTTCCTATGATCCTGGGTCCTTTAGGCGTAGTGTTAGAAGTTACACAGCAGGCCGGCATAATTGTGTTGAGTAGCAGGGGATGGGCTGTTTCTCGCTACTTGATATTCTTACTGGACGGCACTGCGCTTACCATCAGGTGCAGTGTGGCCACTTTGCCGTGCCAGAAAATATAATTAATACAGACATTAGATTGGTTATTATCAATGATGATCAGGTTCCGATAACTTTTTACTGAATATTTGCATTAATTTGCCAAATAGTGCTGAAGCCCATAACTTACATCGTACTAGGTACTGGTATAATAATGTTATATTTATTGTAATGGTTCATGTCAGTAGTCAGATTATTAAATGCCCGCAACTGCAACTCCACACATAACTTTTCCAATCTAGGTTCCTTTCTTTTAAAGATCAATAATTCAAGATACCTACTTATCAGCACTCACTATCAAGTGACCCACATATCTAATGGTTTTGTGACATCAAAAATAAAAAAGAATAGTGTATTTCGGAACGAATCCGATCAGTAAATTGATAGTATTATATCTAACATATTTGTCATGCAATCATTACTAACGCGCAGAGCACATTTCACCTACACAGTTTTTTTTCAGAGGCACCAAGCTTAAAAGACCAGATTAAGCTTGTTAAGGTTCAATTATTCTTTCATAATTTAAGCATACTTTTAACCCCAAAATGTTTAGGTACTCGTCGTATTTACTCGTTGTATTTACTCGTCCTAGTACCGGTGTAAAACCAATTTCCTTGTCAGTCGATGAGTTGAAAATTCTTTGGTTTGACCGTGTCATGGGATCTGTAAACAAGGCAGATTAGATAAAGCCGTGTTTACGAACTACAATGTCGTTATAACTATTTATGGATAGAAAGATAGTTTAGTCATACTCTGTGATCTGCTAATAGGTATTTACTTATATCCAATGCTAACGAGACGTTCAAAGATAAAAGCAGTTGCTAACTTATCTAAAGAGATTATTGCAGTCAAAGTCTTAACTCGACTTCCCTAAAGGCCAATACTAAATACTACTAATATAATATCTGATAGTAGGAGGTAAGTCGCGCGAGTGTCTATGTAGATGCCACCATTTTGTCTTTTTTTGCCGCCAAGCAGAAAGCATACTGTTGCGAGCATTGTTATGCTACGGTTTAGAGGACATTGAAGCCATCGATTAATTACTAGCCAGTAGCCACTATTCTGGGTGCAAACGCAGTGCTTTGTTTTGACAATGGATCTTTATGGGCAGATATTATCTTATCATATTTATTTATTTAATTAAAAATATATGTTTGATGTTTGAATTTAATGATGTAGTTTTCCCACGACTAATAGATATCCAGATGGATCTAGATTTTTTCGTCAAAATACATAAAATACATGATCGACTTATCCATTATATTAATACTGTATTAGTCAACTGCATTATGTGTTGTGGTTGAAATAAACATTAAAACAATGAGTGGAAATACTCTGGCTGATGTGCTTAATTTACGTCTGTTGTTTTATTGTTTACTTTAACTACAAATCATGTTTTATAACACACATAAGGTCACGGCTTTATCTTGGTCAACTTGGTCTTCACTGAACAATTTTAATTTTAATATTATCCTTTTGTGAGACTGTGAAATTTAGAGTTTGTGAATACCATTTTTGTTGTTGTCCGCCCCAGGGTGAAGCGGAATGAGAATAAAACGGTTATGCAGGACTAGCCAGTCTTACGACCCAGCACCCCCTCGCCCGGATGATGGCTATCCGTGCTGCCGCTGGGTCGAGTCCCTATCCCCTATGTACACCCCACCCGACACTACCAGCTAAAACCCCGCGGTGGCCTTCTTCGGCGCTTACGGAACGATCCCGGGGTATTCTAAGGAGTGCTAGAATTGCTGCCGGAACTGCCCCTGCGCGGTGCCGTGTAGCAGCCCATCTTCATGGGGGGCATTTCATTCTTAGAAGCTCCCGCGCACCGAACAACGACAGCGAACGAGGCCTTACCACCTGTGCTGCCGTCCATCTCGGGGTCGCACCATGCACCGAAATTGGAGTGCATCGATATGGGCTGACAGCCCCCCGCTGCGCACCCGCGACCCCCGATGGCCTCCATTTGTCGCCTCGTACGACAGGCAGGGGTTCCGTGGTGGAATTCTTCAAAAGACCCCCATTCCACAGGGCGGAGCTTGTGAAGACCATAGCTAAAATATCAAATGATACCACAGCTCAGTAGTATTGCCTATCTAAAGCTCGTATTTTGATCGTACCTGATTATTTAATGCATATCCTTCAACCGTATGGCAGTTTCGTCAGCCGAGATCCGAGTATCTTCAGTAGGAGCAGAACTAGTCGTCCAACGGCCACCACGGGAATCCGTTGTTGGCTGCGGCATGCCCAACATCTGGTGGAATCTGCTTAGGTATAATATATTGTTATATCATTAGAGATAATAACATCTCAGCTAAAACTTACTGTCCTCTAATAATACATTATTAAGAGAAGGTAATTATTTTGCAAAAGACATTGACTCTTCTTGTTTATATGAAAACACTAACTTTATTATGGTACATAAAGTCGATAACAATAAAAATTATATAAATTACTGATATCATATTTTTTAAAGCATCATAAAAGACAATACGGGAACATAATAAATAACATACTTATTACAACCTCAGTGGTAATACTCCAGAAATTATAGCTTCATTAAACAGCGAGAAAGCAGTTAACCTTCTCCATATACTTATTATATGTGTTAAGCCATAAATTCTATGCAGGCAGGTTATAAAGAGAATTCTATATAGAACCTACGCACTCCTAGACTATTTGTCAAACGAATACCTGTAGGCCTACTCTTGAAATCAATTTCCATCTCGAACTCGATACAGTTTCAATTCCAATCTAGAAGATATTGGAACTCTAACTCACTCAATTAAATTAAATAGAATATTTACGAACTAGCGAACGTAAATACTCTATTTCATTTAGTTACTAAAAATTCCGCCGTATTCAGTTAAGTCGTGCGCTGGTGTTGCGTTCAAGAATGTATTCTGTAATTGTGGACCCGGGTATGTCCGAAAACTACGACCAAGACCACCGGGGGATGGGCAGCAGCATCCCTGGAGTTCGGTGGAGACACTGCGATCGCCAACCCGCATGCCAAGCGTGGCGATTACGGCATTCACCCCCCATGCAGTACACACATGAACCACGGCCCCGAGTTTCCGGCGACCCCCAGTGCCCCGGTTATGGTAGCGGCCGGGGTACTAGCGGGGTCAGGGGTGCGAAGAATCTCCGGCAAAGATCCGGCTACCACCACCGACGACTCCTGGCCCTGGCAACATATAACACGCGTACACTGCGGACCGACGAAAAGTTAACTGAACTGGAGGAAGGATTGAGCAAGTTGCGTTGGGATATCATAGGGTTATCTGAAGTCCGAAGAGAGGGGGAGGACACGATTACCCTGAAGTCCGGCAACTTGCTTTATTTCCGGGAGGGCGACCAACAGTCCCAGGGAGGTGTCGGGTTCATCGTCCACAAGTCCCTCGTAAATAACGTAGTGAAAATCGAGAGTGTGTCGGCCAGGGTGGCGTACCTTATACTCAGAGTATCCAAGAGGTACTCGTTGAAGGTCATACAGGTATACGCGCCGACTTCGGCACACTCCGACGACGAGGTGGAGGCTATGTATGAGGATATATCAAAGGCCATGCATAGCTACAAAACCTACTTCACCGTTGTTATGGGGGATTTCAACGCGAAACTGGGCAAGAGAGACGGCGAAGAGCTGAGAGTGGGGCAATTTGGAGTGGGAAGTCGGAACCACCGGGGCCAACTACTGGCTGGCTTCTTGGAGAAGGAGGGACTCTACATGATGAACTCCTTCTTCAAGAAAAGCGAGCACCGAAAGTGGACCTGGATGAGTCCCGACGGCGCAACTAAAAACGAGATTGACTTCATCATGTCGACGAAGAGGCAAATATTCAATGATGTCTCTGTGATCAATACGGTGAAAACCGGAAGTGATCACCGTCTGGTAAGAGGCACATTGAATATTTGTGTCAAGCTAGAGCGCTCTCGATTGATGAAGTCTACGCTCCGTCCAGCAGCAGCCCAAATCCAAAACCCCGAGAGCTTTCAGCTGGAACTCCAAAACCGTTTTGATGGCCTAGGTGGCGATGTGGACGAATTCAACGACGGGTTTGTGGAAGCTGTTCATAGTACTGGGTCTAAGTTCTTCAAGGCCCAAAGGAACAACAGAACCAAGAGGCTCTCTAGCTCCACTCAGAGACTCATCGAGGAAAGGAGTAAAATGATTCTACAGTCTTCAACAGATGCGACACTATACCGACAGCTCAACAAACAGATCTCTAAGTCCCTTACCCGTGATCTGCGCCAATTCAATACGAATCGTATTGAAGAGGCCATCGAGCAGAATAAGGGCTTTAAAGTTTTCACAAGAGATCTGTCTATTGGGCAGAGCCAGCTCGCCAAATTAAAAACTGCGGATGGTAGAATTGTTTCATCCAAACCTGAGGTTCTGAGTGAGATAGAGTGCTTTTATGGACAGCTATACACGTCAACTAGCAGACCCGAAGTTGGTCTGGAGGAAGATCCTAGAGCTAGACTGACCCGAAATTATACCGAAGACATCCCGGACATCAGCCTGTGCGAGATTAGAATGGCTCTTAAACAGCTCAAAAACAACAAGGCACCCGGTGAAGACGGAATCACAGCTGAACTCCTGAAGGCGGGTGGTAAACCGGTCCTTATGGCCCTTCAGAAGTTGTTCGACTCCGTCTTACTGGAAGGGAGAACGCCAAAGGCATGGAACAGAAGTGTGGTGGTCCTGTTCTTCAAAAAGGGTGATAACACCCTACTGAAGAACTACCGACCCATCTCACTTTTGAGCCATGTTTATAAGCTGTTTTCAAGAGTCATTACGAATCGTCTCGCACGCAGGCTAGATGACTTCCAGCCTCCCGAACAAGCCGGTTTCCGAAGAGGCTTTAGTACCGTAGACCACATTCATACGCTCCGACAGGTTATACAGAAGACTGAGGAGTATAACCTGCCCCTCTGCTTGGCGTTTGTGGACTACGAGAAAGCCTTCGATTCGATCGAAACCTGGGCTGTACTACAATCTCTCCAGCGGTGCCAAGTGGACTACCGCTATATCGAAGTGCTGAAGTGTTTGTACGAGAACGCCACTATGTCTGTCCGACTCCAGGACCGGAATTCGAAACCTATTCCGTTGCAGCGGGGAGTAAGGCAGGGAGATGTTATTTCTCCTAAACTATTTACCGCTGCACTGGAGGATGTTTTCAAGACTCTGGACTGGAGAAGGCTTGGCATCAACATAAATGGCGAGTACATCACTCACCTTCGGTTTGCTGACGATATAGTAGTCTTGGCTGAGAACATGGAGGACTTGAGTACGATGCTCGATGACCTCAGTAAAGCTTCAAAGCGAGTTGGTCTAAGGATGAACATGGATAAGACGAAGATCATGTCAAATGCCCGTGTAGTACCAACTCCCATAAAAAACGGAGACTTTACACTCGAAGTTGTAGACGATTATATATACCTAGGACAGACTATCCAGTTAGGTAGGTCCAACTTCGAGAAAGAGGTTAATCGTCGAATCCGACTCGGTTGGGCAGCGTTCGGGAAGCTACGGCACATCTTTTCGTCCAATATTCCGCAATGTCTCAAGACGAAAGTCTTTGACCAGTGTGTGTTGCCAGTGATGACATACGGAACTGAAACGTGGTCCCTTACTATGGGCCTCATAAGAAGGCTCAAAGTCACCCAAAGGGCAATGGAGAGGGCTATGCTGGGAGTCTCTCTGCGTGATCGCATCAGAAATGAGGCCATCCGCAGAAGAACCAAAGTAACCGATATAGCCCTCCGAATCGCTAAACTTAAGTGGCAGTGGGCGGGGCACATTGCGCGTAGAACCGATGGCCGTTGGGGCGGAAAGGTTCTGGAATGGCGACCACGTACCGGAAGGCGCAGCGTGGGTAGACCCCCCACAAGGTGGACTGATGACCTGGTAAAGGTCGCGGGAGTCCGCTGGATGCGGGTGGCGCAGGACCGGTCATTGTGGCACTCTTTGGGGGAGGCCTATGTCCAGCAGTGGACGTCCTCCGGCTGACATGATGATGAATTGTATTCTCGAACCCAATCCCAATTTTAAATTGGAATCGAGTGTCAAGAGTAACCCTCAAAGAGTAAGAGTAACTGATATGGAAACCCCGAATCGTGTGATATTTCACAGAATACAACTGACGTAGACAAACGTAAACCGGTACATGAGTTGTGTGAGAACATTTGTGTATGCCACCGACATCCGTGATTTATAGGTAGCTCGAAAGGGTTATTATTACTGACCCTCCTACGAGCAACTTAAAATCCAATATATAACTAAACAGATATAATGACGATAGCAATTTGAGGTAATATTTTTTTTATCCTGACACTGCAAAGTGACCACACTGCACCTGATGGTACGCGCAGTGCCGTCCAATTAGAGTATAGTAGCGAGAAACGACCTATCCCCCGCTACTCAACACAATCATGCTGGCCTGCTTCTTCACACTACGCCATGGGCATGCAGGCGAAGAAGCGGTCGAGGGTCTATTATCAGAGTACTCACAAGGCCGCAAAATGACCAAACATCGTACCCCAACTCTAGACCCCGACAAAAATTAAAAGTAACAGGAGTAAATAAAACTTTAACTTCTGATACATTACCTAAATAATAATTAACATTGGCTTCTTTATAGCGTTTGTCTACCTGTAAATGCTTAAACATAAAATGGCATTTTTTTTAAGTGTAAATTTCTTTGGAAAATTATGGGTTCGCGTCCGACATGCTATACTTCGTCCAGACATTTATTTTACTTTTGACATAAGCCGGCCCATGAACTTCTAAAAAATCATTCATGGACGCTGTTGTAAAAAAAGAACACATTTATTCCAAAGTTTTCACTGTCAGCAGGCCTCATATTTATGTATATTTTAATATATTTTTAGTACGGGACCTAATAATACAATTTCCGAGTACCCAAACATAATACCTTTCAAAGTACTTCCAGCTGTTGAGACCTATTGCAATAAAAAGTAAAACCATGTTTAACGTGTTTCGAAAATGGAGGATTTCTTCCCGATAAGATACACAATCGACAAATCGGACAATCTAAAATTAGTTTTACCCCGATATCAGTAGCCGCCAGCCCTAAAATAATACGGTAAAATTAACATGCCAAAATATTGCTCTAGTGTCGCAATGCCCATGTTATATAACTCTCTCGGGGAAGACTCACAATGCGCAAACACGCTGCCTTGTAGAATATTTTTTAAATGATGCATATAAAAATGAGAACGAGGAAGTCACATATTTTTAAATTTTCACATACATTATAAAAAAACTTTTTTTAATGTATGTTACAACATCCTTCATCTCCATTAAAAACTTATTTATGGAAAAATATATCTTGAAAATAAAACATAATAGCTATATCAATCCAAGATTTATGGGAAGACTGGAAATGTAGAGCTATATTTTAACAAATATGAAGGACGTATAATATAATCTCATATTAAACACCCTTTAAATATAATTGACTGAAATCGCAATTATCCCCTGAAATCAAATATTTAAACGTACCTCTTCTGCACAAGTCCTCGAACTTTCTTCTTCCACACAAATATGAAGAAAATGAAGATGCCCAGTGCAATATTAGAGATGTCCACCACAACCCAGTACCAATTAGAGCCGCCGACTGCGAAACTGATCAATTCCACTGTCCAGTTCACACCCATCACCATGAATAGTTTCAAGTATAATGCGAATCTATGGACAATATTGAGTTTACTATAGTTTTTTATACTGGTTCGAAAAAGAAATAAGTGCAGCGATTCCCCACAAGATAAATGTTTTTTTTTACTGCCTGGATAGACAGGCGAGCAGACGGGCCACCTGATGGTAAGTAGACACCGCCGCCCATAGACTTCTGCAGTGCCAGTGCACAGCAAAGCCGTTAAAAACCTACCGTTAAAAAATGTTTGTATGATCCTCAAATATTTGTTTCGGGTCTGGGTGTTGTAGCACAGCGGTTCTTCATAGTTCTTGACACCCAAGATACTGGAATGACTTAGTGTAAAGTCACGACTTTTGGTGCATAAGAAAAATAATTACCGTGCCAGGCAATACTAGTTTATATTATTTATTAAGAAATTGTCTTAATTTGGATATGTTACTGGTAGATGAGGTTAAAGTTAGAATGTAGTAGGGATGAACAGTTGGACTGGAACCTCGACTAATATGGTATACTTGTATTTTTTTTTTAGACAAAGTGATGTTTTCTTACCTCTGTTTGTCTTTCTTTATTTTATCACTCCTAGAAGACTCGGCGCCTTTTAATATCGCTGTTTCTTGGCGTATCGATCGAATGCGATGCGCCGTCACGGAGAAGAAAACGACGTTGCTAACCACTAGGAACAACACTGGCGTAAAGAAATACACCAACTCGCTCAACCAATCTAAACAAAAATATACAGAATTAGTATGCATATGGCAACATTTTCTGACTTATAGAAAATTGTGGGCACCAAAAATACACCGACTTCAATAAAAAGCGCATCATAAAATTTGAGGATTGCCCTCGATTGTTCTGAGATCCCATCATTAGATCCTGACTTGGTGCCAATGGGAAACCTTTTTAAACAAAAAAAAGTTTCTCGAATCAGTCCAAGCGTCTTCGAGTAATCGGGGAACATACATAAAAAAAAGATTCCATCCAATTGAGAACCTCCTCCTTTTTTGAAGTCGGTTAAAACGCATCTGATCTCATCTCAAAGGATCTCATAGACAAATCTCATAGATCATTACGATCGAATAATTATGCAATATAATACTTTTTTACATAAAAACTTGGTGTGTAGTTAATATATATAATAGACAAATTTATTTTCAAAGAGTTATAATAATTTCTTCAATACGAAATTTCTTTACCTTCAGCAATAAAATATTGCAGTTATCAAAAATTTTGACAGGGGTGTAGAGTTGAGGTACGATGCTTGGCCGTGTTGCGGGCTTCTGAGTACTCTGACACTAGACCCTTGACTGCTTCTTCAACTTCTTGCCCATTGCGTAATGTGAAGAAGCTACACAGCAGGCCTGCACGATTGTGTCGAGTAGTGAGGAATAGTTTGTCTCTCGCTACTCGATACTCTGATTGGACGGCATTGCGCTTACCATCAGGTGCAGTGTGGTCATTTTGCCGTGCCAGGATAAAAAAAAAGAAATAGCAGATACTTACTGACAAACCAGCATCTCTTAGAGCCGAAGCCAGGGGTAACAATGAAATCGGGGACATCGTTGTTGAACTGCATACCAACAGTGCAAGCCGTGAGCACTGCCGGCACTCCCCACGCGTAGATAGCATAGAGGCCAAACCTTCGGTTGTCTCGTCTCTTGTTCTTACTCCCTCCACGGTAGCCACTGTATAGAACATACTTATAAACCTAATAGAACCTTATAAAAAGACAGATAAAAATAAATCTAAAAAAATACATGTGTGTATGTAAGCTACTAAAATAAATATACTGTTAGAACTTTTCATTACTGAATAAATAAATACACCCAACAGTCACTCTCATAGTTCTGACCCCAC
The DNA here is from genome assembly GCA_905220505.1 of Laothoe populi. Lineage (NCBI taxonomy): Eukaryota > Metazoa > Arthropoda > Insecta > Lepidoptera > Sphingidae > Laothoe > Laothoe populi. The sequence continues at coordinate 6,542,297 of HG992160.1, forward strand.
AGTAGGTAAAACCTGTATCGTGAGTATGAACGTCTACGAGGGACTACGGTTCTACAACACCCAGAGAAAAAAACAAATCTCTGTCTGTCACACAAACATTAGTCTAAATAATCGCAAAGTAAATAAATTTTAAATAAATAACTCCAAAACGTGCATACATTTATGGAAACAGTAATAAATTGATTAATTAATTAAGTTTAACAGATTAATTGTCAGTACATACTGGATGTTCCAGTACTGTATTGTCTATCTCGTACGCATTTCACTCATAAAATCCTGATTTTTTTGAGGTAGGTATAATCATTATACTTGGTTTTTAAATATTTTAACTGTTTAAATCTGATCATAACCATCACTGGTTTAACAACATATTTGTTAAAATGAAATATCAAAGAAGACAGTGTCTGAGTCTTTCTCCAACTTACGGTGATTGATCCAAATTTAACTGTTTAGTTACGAAGTGATGGTATTAACTTCTCATTTCTTGCCAAAATATGTTTATGTTCTATCTATTACTTTGCAGATAGTGTCCGAGGATTTTGATTAGCGATTCATAAATGTACGAGCCATATATATCTATTACCTAATTTTTCGCATGCGGTGAACACCTGAATCCAATCAATAAATTAGAAAAATCTGTGACTTTTTTTATTTGATAAACCCCCGTGCGTTGCACTCAAATTGTTTTCGATATGATGGCATGCGCTAGCTGCTCCTCTATCTACCACTTTAGGGTTATAGGCGTAAACTTATGTTTATACAGTGGCGGCGTAAGGGGGGGGGCGGTGGGGGCGGTCCGCCCGGGTACCAAGCACCAAGGGGTGCCATCGTGGTGTTAACTCAGTCGATCAGCTCAGTAGCCGTTTGCGCATCTCATGCCCGACGAGGACGGCACGGGCGGCCAGGAGAAATAACCCAACATGCTGGACTAAGTTTGCCAGAAGTGCTGCAGAGAGCTATTTTAAAACGTCTTAATAGATTCCACGGAGACCCAGATCATAGTTACAAGGCAATGAATGACATTCTCATATCATTTAGTGTTGGTCAGCCTTAAGTTCTGCTCACGCGAAATTTTTTTTTTTTTTACACTTTATATACAAGGTATAAAGGCGGACTTAATGCCAAAGGCATTCTCTCCCAGTCAACCTTAAGGTGGTGCAGAGATAAGCAGGGTAGGTGCATAAAGATAATAATAATTAAAAAAATATCAAATAAGGATGGAGGACTTACATATATACATAATAAATATAATAATATTTATAATAAGATATATTATACATATTCGTGGTACATTTCCAATTCTCACAAAATCTATGATGAATTTTCTGCACTGGAAATGATTTTGGAAGTTTTACGATTGAGGCTCCACTTGAAAGCTGCTAGAATTTCTTTTAAAGAAGCAGTCCAGTGGACCGTGAACGTGGCAATGAATGGGGGCGACAAATAATAGAGCGCATACAACATGTGATGGACTTGGTTGCTGTGAAAGAAATATATCATATGTCGGCACAGGAAAGAGGATATAGGCCTGCGACAAACGTCGACGACGCGCAGTGGATCGAAAATCGGCCTTTGAAGACTTAGGAATCCGATGTTTTAATTGTGATGATTTTTTAAAAAAACTTCCGCAGCATTTTCCGTTATTTTAAGTATACAAAAAATCATGAATAATAAGTACTCTAACCGAGGATATTAGGGAAAACCGTGTGGTTCCCGAGATATCTTAATTTTATATATCCGCTTTATAAATTTTGAATGTTTATAAGAAGTAAGAAAGAAAAGATTTTTTATTGTTGGAAAGGAAACAAGAACTAACACATTATATATCCAGGGGCAAACTCAGAAACGTCTGAACAGATTTAGATAAAATTAGGTACAAGTATAGACCATGTCCTGGAGTTACATATAGGCTACTTTTATCCCGGGTATTTGCTTCCGTGGGAAATAGTTTGACTGTTCCATCAAATTTTTCAAATAAATGGCGATGGCATCGTACAGATGGTGCAATGGAGCGATACAGTGACTTATTATTTTGTACCACGGGCGGTTTTTCATGTGGGTGAAGCCGTGAGCAACACTTATTGTTAACATAAATTTCGATGATTTTTTAAATAAACTTACGCAGTGATTCTTATATACCAAATAATCATTACTAGAACCGCCTGCAAGAATATACCGGGAAACGGTTCTCGATATCTTAATTTTATATACTTGCTCCATACATTTCTTTTGTAAGAAAATTATAACTCTTTAATTTTCAAGCCTAATTATTTCATGTGACTTATTCGAGCATAGTAGTAATAAATAGAAGCCGTTTCAACCATAAAACAATAATTTAAACATCGGATTCCTATGTCTTCGAAAGCCGATTTTCGATGCACTGTGTGACGCGATCTTTTCGTACCTTTTTGAAGAATCTCAATGTTTCCTAAATGAACTCATGAACCAAATTGAAGAACAGTCCCGTCCGGATCCTAGGGCCGTCAAATCTAGTGTTATGAAGATATAATAAATTCAGAGAATTAAAAAAAAACGATTTTGTAAGCTAATTTTCATCTTTACGCAGCTAAAACTCGATACATGTGAGACTAACAAAAAAAAATTGTAGCAACATATTATGTGTAAAATTTTATTTTCTACAATTTTGTATTGAACGTTTTTAACCGTGGGATCTACCGTTAAGGTTACCGTTAATATTGAAAACTTTCATCCAAGATGCCAAAATTACAAACTTGGATTTTCCATCAGAGTCACGAGCGTAGCCGTAGATTTGTTTATCGGAGGTGGTTCAAAAAATTCAAATTCAATAATATTTCCATATAATATATAAATATAGTATTTTGAATACTTCGCTAGGGATTTAGGCCCCTGACACCGCCCCCCCCCCCCCCCCCCCTTGGCTATACACCCATGATCAGAATACCACCAACTTTTGTAGGTGATGTAAAAAGGTCTTTATCCCTACTGACTGGACTATGTTTAGTATTTATTGCTTTATTTTGAGGGTGCTTATGAAAAAACCGCCCCGGGTGCCGACCCATGCTACGCCGCCACTGTGTTTATATATACATTACCATACTGGCTGGCTTATAATTTATTATCTGTGAATCTCCATTACTTCATTCGGTTCACATCACTTTTATAAGGTCATCAATCCATCTAGTGGATTACATTCCTACATTCTGCTTTCTGAAGCGCAGATTATGTTTGTTTATGTAGATACATATTTAAAAGGAATGGATCCACACGACAAGGCTTTGTTTGTTTTATGAACTAAACAAAGCCAAAAACACAACTAAACAACATCAGTAACTAGGGCGACCGAATTTTATAATTGTCAACATATCTATCGTATTTAGTTCTCAAGTATACATAAGCTGATATCCTTTTTCTTAAATTTCTTTACGTTTTTTTTAATGTACTGACTTGTCATAAGAGCTATGTAATTGCCTACATGATAAAAAAAAGAAGCTGAGGAGGTTCAATTACCAGGTAGAGCCACCATAAAAAATGTGTGGACTTTAATTGAAAACAAAGTAATGTATCCTACTGCACTACATTTGCCACCCCAAGACATAAGATAAGTCTGATTATTAGCTTTAATGTCCTTTAATTCAGAATTCAACATCGCTTCCACAAGTCTAGGTAAAGAAGTATGTTTACAAAAATAAACAAACTGTTGATACCTTTTTTTTTATCCTGGCACGGCAAAGTGACCGCACTGTAACTGATGGTAAGCGCAGTGCGGTCCAAATAGAGTACTGAGTAGCGAGATACGATCTATCCCCGCTACTCAACACACTCATGCCGGCCTGCTTCTTCACACTACGCCATGGGCAAGAAGGTGAAGAAGGGGTCGAGGGTCTATGGTCAGAGTACTAAGAAGGCCGTAAAATGGCCATTGTACCCCAAATCCAGACCCCCGACAAAAACCGGATGTACACTGGCTGATCCCGGAACGCGACACACTTGCGTGTGCCACTATGGCGGGTTTTTCGCCTTGTGTACGGTGGTCGCTATCCGGGCGGATATGAATATCCTACCACCAGCTGACCACCTGTCGGGACTTCTCGTGGAGGGATACATACCACTTCTTAAAGTTTTAAAGTTTGCAGTTATATCATTTTACAAGCATTTACTCGTGGCTTCGCTCGCGTAAAATTTGGTGAAAGATTTAAAAAAACCCTATGTCGGTTCTCAGACTTATAAGTATCCTCGTACTAAATCTTATCAAAATCGGTTCATTGTGTTACTCGTGAAAACTTAACAGACAGTTAACTTTCAACCCCTAATTCGCCCTGCTTAGAGGGCAACTTTTGGAAAACTCTGATACAGGTGTACAGTTATTTTGAAACAGAAGTAGGTATACGAAATTTTATGCTTCTTACTTTCAAAATGACGGACTTTTATACAACCGTTTTTCCCTAATATTATCTTTAGGGGTGTTATTTCCAAAAATCTTTTCTTAGTGGAAGCTTATAACATAAACATAAAAGGTGTCAACTGCCAAAATTGAAATTTGTAACCTCAGCGGTTTAGACTATGCGTTGATAAACCAGTCAGTCAAGGCAAGTAATTATACTGTAGACCGCGGCACAGCCCGCGTGGTGTTTATTTATCGTAGAAAAAGGTTTCAATCCAAGGAGTTGTCTTCTGCACTGAGACACCTGCACCGATCGTCCTAGAGAGCATCTCATAATTTTAACTCCTTAATTTGCCCTCTCGATTTTGCAAAAAAGTGTAAACACATATTTCTTAGCAAAAATCTAAATTTTCAGATCCCCAACTTGATGAATTATGGTTTGCTTATACAAAGGACAATGGGCGAATTTGTATGAGCCCTGTCCCCACCCACCAACAGACACCATACATATACATTATTATTAAGTGTGCTATCTAAACTCTTACCACATCATTTAAATTTAATAAATCAATGGAGATTCCTTACAAAATAAAAAAACATAAATTAAAAATGTTCTTAGTAAACACTGCTATTTTATTGCATTTTTTTACTATTTTGACATAATTTTAATAAATATATAAATAAATATAGTCGCGTAACATTTTGTTACATTTGATAGGCAATTTCACCAGGAACTGTTCGCCAAGTAACTAAACCTTAGGAACTACCAATAGCTAAAACAGCCTGTTTGGATATTTGAGCTTAGAACCTTTGGCATATTTATAGTACAAAATCTGATGCTGAACTGATGATGGTAGGGAAAGGAAAGATAAACTGGATCTTGTAAAATGTAATAGTTGGAGACGTCTTGTTTGCTCGTATATGTTTAGTACTCTGTGTAATTGCAGAAGTTAAAATCTTTCCACAACAGATGATAGCAATAACAAAAATATTATCGGAGCTCGTGAACTACATTAGTTGAAAACGTCCCGTTTGGACATAAACGTTTAAAAACCTAGGCAATAACAGAAACACCCTACATACGTGGTGCAACACGACCGCCATTCATAGCATGAATGGCATGAACACTTTTTAGTACTTTGTTTTTACAAATATCAAAAGAGATTTAAAATAAGATTGTCTCATGAAAAACTATTAATTTATGGTTGTTCTTATTTTTTGTATATATTTTTAAAATATTGATATCAGACGAATTAAAAACATAATACTATTTTATTTTAATATTTACTAACGATCCCCCGGGTTTGCACGATTGTTGTCAACCTTTGGAGACAAGTACATGTCAATGTGAACTCTTTCTAGATCATTTTAAAATCATAGTGCATTATTTTGATTTAGCCCTTATGGTTTAGCCGGGTAAGTTTTTTTTTTTGGTGCGGCAATGTGACCACACCGCACCTGATGGTAAGCGCAGTGCCGTCCAGATAGAGTATCAAGTAGCGAGAGACAGTAATGTAATCACCCGAAAATATAATTAGACGATACGATTATCAAACGTTGACTTTACTGTACATTCTACATATACCTAGTCAGGTCATAAGTATTGTCAAACAGTGAAAACTTTTATTTTAGAATGCTGGCCACAAAAAAGTTTATTGAATTCGAATTTCAAATTGTTCATGAAAATAAAAATGTATACTTTTTAGAATTTTACTCATTTTTAAATATAGAGTGGACGCTTAAAGAAGACCGTGTTGCAGTAATTGCGTTGCATCGTTGCGGTTACGAGCCAATTCAAATTTTTGACATACTGAAAAATTTGAATATAACCAAAAGATTCGTTTATCGTACCATCAAACGATACAATGAAGACTCTAGTGTAGATGACAGGTCAAGAAGTGGTCGCCCTCGGTCTGTTAGGACTCCAGCAGTGATAAAAGCTGTGAAGGCGCGAATTCAAAGAAATCCCAAACGTAAGCAGAAACTGTTGGCCCTTCAGATGGGGTTAAGCAAAACCACGGTGAAAAGGGTGTTAAATGAAGACTTAGGGCTTCGGGCATATCGAAGAAAAACAGGACATCGTTTGAATGCTCGTCTAATGGACCTGATACTGAAGACATGCCGCGCTTTGTTGAAGCGGTACGCGGGAAAAAAATATCGGGAAATTCTTTTTTCAGATGAAAAAAAATTTACCGTAGAAGAGAGCTACAACAAACAAAATGATAAGGTGTACGCACACAGTAGTGAAGAAGCGAGCAACCGTATTCCGCGTGTCCAACGAGGTCATTTTCCATTCTCGCTCATGGTATGGTTGGGAGTTTCTTATTGGGGCTTAACAGAGGTACATTTTTGTGAGAAAGGTGTAAAAACGAATGCAGTTGTGTATCAAAATACAGTCCTGACGAACCTTGTGGAACCTGTTTCTCATACCATGTTCAATAACAGGCACCTGGTATTCCAACAAGATTCGGCGCCAGCTCATAGAGCGAAGAGCACACAAGACTGGCTGGCGGCGCGTGAAATCGACTTCATCCGGCACGAAGACTGGCCCTCCTCCAGTCCAGATTTGAATCCGTTAGATTACAAGATATGGCAACACTTGGAGGAAAAGGCGTGCTCAAAGCCTCATCCCAATTTGGAGTCACTCAAGACATCCTTGATTAAGGCAGCCGCCGATATTGACATGGACCTCGTTCGTGCTGCGATAGACAACTGGCCGCGCAGATTGAAGGCCTGTATTCAAAATCACGGAGGTCATTTTGAATAAACTTTAGTGTCATAAGAATCTATGTTTTGTTAAGTTCATTTTGGTATATAAATGGTTACATAATGAATAAACTTGTTTCAATTATTTTATATTAAACATGTGACAGAATTTATGACCTGACTGTGTATAATATGTAAGTAAGTATTAGGTATACATTTAAACCTTCGGGAAAAATATACAAATGATAATTATCATGTCGAGGCTATCGAGAGGGCTTATACATCCCTCTCCGATCTTCAGATATAGTATCACAATGCAATCGTGTGATAGTTCAGTAGAAATAACACAAGTTATTTAACTCTGTTAAATAAATCATATTTAACAGAGTTAAATAACTTGTAATAACTTCAGAGTTTATTAAACTACTGCCAGTTCCGAATGCAGTTATCCTATGGAGAAGAGTGGCCAGAAACTCCATGGTCGCGTTTTCGTGCAAGAAATCCCCGTTTTCTCCCATCCCCGTTCTTCATGGTGTTTCATTCGCAATGCGGAATGACCTTAGTGTCCTAGGTATGGATATCCGCTGCGATCTTAATCCAAGGAGTCACATCGAGGGCGTAATATCCGCCACCTCCCGCAGGGTCGGAATCCTGAACAGGGTGCGGCGGTTTTTCACGCCCGGTCAGCTCTACCGCTTATATAAAGCGCAGGTGCGGCCGGGAATGGAATACTGCTCGCACCTCTGGGACGGTTCCGCAAAATACCTTCTTGATGCCTTGGGTGGGTTGCAGCGGCGGGCCATCCGCATTGTGAATGATGCAGACGTGAGTAACAGTCTGGAGCCGCTACAGCTGCGTAGGGATATTTCCTCGCTTAGCGTGTTCTACCGTCTGTATCATGGCGAATCCTCTGAAGAATTGTTTGATCTTATCCCATCTTCTCCCTTCCATACCAGAACCACGCGTACTGGATTGAAAGAAAGAAATGATTTTTTATTGTCGGAACGTTAAAACACATTAAAAAAATGCAAAAATTACAATAATAATAATTGATCCGACAATGGGGGTCCCTATTCTGCTGTATGCAGCAGTACAGGCTAACCCATACTGCAGCGCTGGTTTCCGATAGAACCCAACCAGTGACGTACACATGTTATACAAAATAAAAACTCTTTAAAACTAGCCAGTATTAAATATAACCTAGTAACAAAAATAAACCTGAATTAAGCGTAATATTGCGGAGCCACAGCTTCGTGGTATCTACTACCCCGGCCCGAACCAAGAGGTTCGCAAACTCGTTTTTTTGCCGCACCATCAAGCTGTGAAACAGTTTGCCAGCTACCGTGTTCCCTCCTTCCTATGATCCTGGGTCCTTTAGGCGTAGTGTGAATAAGTTAAACAGCAGGCTGGCATGATTATGTTGAGTTGCGATGGATAGACTGTCTCTTGCTACTCTATCTGGAGGTGAAGTGTGGTCACATTCCCGCGCCAGCATAAAAAAAAAGTTGACGAAGCATTCGTTAGGTCCCCCGTAGTCTCATTGAGAACGCGATTCGCTACCGCAAAACTGCAACCTTGTCGGTTTTATGTAAGACAGCGGTAACATACCAGTTGAGGTGAGCCATAAAAGCTGTAGAAAAAAATGATTATAATGTAGCTCTACCACCTATATACTATGTTATAGCACGGCGTAATATAGTAAAATCAGCAAAAATTAAATTTTCTATATAAAACAAAAATGTGAATTAAAAAAAAACTCAATACTTTTCGTTGTTGTCGTCATACCAAAAAATCATCACCTTGCTAAGATTAATCGATTGAGACCAATTTCAATCCTGTTGACGGGTGGGGACACTTGACCCATTGTCCTTTAACACCTATTTCACCCCCTTCAAGATTATTTTTTGATAAAAAAGATAGCCTATGTCCATCCCCAGGATATCATTTATCTCCTTGCCAAATTTCCGTACAACTGTTTAGTCGTGAAAAGGCGACAAACAAACGAACAGAGTAACTTTCGCTTTTATAATATTAGTAGGGATAGATTATAATATTTTTAGGTGATCCTTCATACAAGGATTTCAACTCAATTGCATATTAGTATACGTTTCTTCATATGTACTTATTCCTACCTATCGTATAAGTAAAAGTAATTTAATTCATAAAATGTACACCGACTTCAATAAAAAACAAATTATCCTATAAAATTTGAGGGTTTCCCTCGATTTTTCTGAGATCCCATCATCAGATCCTGACTTGGTGCCAATGGGACCATCTGGGAAGTATACCCTCTTAAACAAAAAAAATCATTGCTCGAATCGGTCCAGGCGTCTTCGAATAATTGGGGAACATAAATAAAAAAAAGATGCCAACGAATTGAGAACCTCCTCCTTTTTTTGAAGTCGGTTAAAAACGCATCTGATCTCATAGACAAATCTCATAGATCATTACGATCTAATAATTATGCAATATAATACTTTTTTACTTTAAAACTTGGTGTGTAGTTAAAAATTGGTACGTATCACTTAGTGTTACACTAAATGTTCCTTACCACTGAGAATGTTGGGTCGAAGATAAGCTGCTCGTCCTTCGTTTGCATTAAGAATAACAAGCAGTTATATACATAACCCATAAATAGACATATAAGTTCATAAATTGGTCAGAACCCAATGGTTTTTTTACTGCCTAGATAGACAGACGGGCAGACGAGCCACCTGATGGTAAGTAGACACCGCCGCCCATAGACTTCTGCAATGCCAGGGCACGCCAAAGCCGCTGCCTTCCGTTAAAAGTTTGTAAGGTTTTGTAAGTGGAATAAGTTTTTGATATCTCATGCATGTTACATTATATTATGTAAAACATGTAAAAAATGTAAATAACAAAAATGTATGTCGAACCGTAATAGAAAAAAATAATACTCACATAATGTTGGCCTACATAAAATAAAACCCTACTTAAACAGGTGACCGCAAATTATTGCATAGCTTGAATACTCCACATGCAATATCGATCTTATACTTATGAGTACTGAGCCCTGACAAGCAAATACCTTATAATTAGCCCCCACTTAAATAACTATATAAAATAATAACTATATAAAACTCTTCGTCTAATTTTAACATGCATTTAAAAGTTTCACTAAAAATCCATATTTAATTTTTATCCTGGCACGGCAAATTGACCACACTGCATCTGATAGTTAGCGCAGACCAGTTAGAGTATCAAGTAGCGAGAAACAATCTATACCTCGCTAGTCAACATAACCATGCCCGCCTGCTGTGTAGCTTATTCAAACTACGTCATGGGGCAAGGAGGTGAAGAAGCGGTCGAGGGTCTAGTGTAAGAGTACTCAGAAGGCCGCAACACGGCCAAACATTGTACCCCAACTCAAGACCCCCGACAAAAACCGGACGTACACTGGCTGACCCCGGAACGCGACACACTTGCGTGTGACACTATGGCGGGTTTTATACCCTGTGTACGGTGGTCGCTATCCGGGCGGATATGAATATCGTACCACCACCTAAATAATAGAGATTATCAAGAATGTCTTTTATCTCGAACATGACCGTTGCTCAATATAGTTTTAGTTGCGTACTTAAAATAGCATGACGCTAAAATAAGAAATACGCAACATTTTAACTCAAAATTTATGAAGAACGAAATACATTTAACATGCTGGCAACCCGAATGCTTTGGTTAACGTTGAATTAACATCATTCCGTTAGGAGTAAACAACAACGAATGGTGTACATAAAACATGCCATTGTTACAGACAACCTGTTATCAGTCACTTGGGGACCTACAATTTGATTCTGTCACCAGAAGGATGAGGCGTCCTTGATCTGCAAGCCATTTATTTAATTATAATATTAGAAAATCGTATTAATACACGTTTTGTTATGTGTTCTAAAGAAAGTATATAAATATGTATACCTAAAAACATATTTATACAAATATAGAATACAGTATAAATCATATTGCAAGGCATAGGAACATATATATTGGACCTAACCAGGTGATAATATTAGAAATCTACAAGGTGTAGGCAAAAGCTTCAAAGCCTAAGTAAACAATTATGAAATTAGGTAGGTGCCTATTGTGAATCATTTCTATGCTTATTAAAGAAATGCAATCATCATGGATTGTGCAATTTAAGGATTGTACATAAATAGTTCTGGCAAACAGATATATTTACTTCTCTGCGTTTGTCCAATCAAACTGTATGTAGGCCGTACAAACCACGCGCGATGTTAATACTTATTTTGTTGTTTTAAATAATATGACGTTAAGCTTGCCTGATTCACTTCAACAGTGTAAATATTTTTATCCTAGCCATTCAAGCATGGCAAGACAGTCTGATTTAGTATCTAATAAGTGTTGCTCAAACATTAGTAGTTGTTTTTTGCAGGAGAAATAATATATCTATATAAAATGATATAGATTATGTAGAAACATGAATCAAACACGTGTTATTTGTCGGTACCTTCACTTCTATAGAACTCGAAAACATTTCTTATGGTTCATTCTTTTCATTTAGAATACATACTTAACATACCTATTTTATTCGAAAACCTAAGAATATAAAAGAACATAATAGAACTTTAAATTACCTGAACGTCCTCCATATATCGAAACACATCACGTTTAGCCAGAAGAAGCTCGTTTGGAATGCGTAGTAAACGATGAACGCTGAAAAATATAAACTGTATTAATAAATCATAGACATTTATCCACAGGAAACTGACTGTCAATAGATGAAGATGAAAAGAAACAGCAAACAGAGACACATTTTGTATTTATAATAATTTGATAGTAGGTCAATGCTATAATATGTCATAATCAGATAATAAAAAAGATGAACTAATATTATAGTGCGTTTCCATAATTATACGATGGGCGGAAAGTTGTCGATTGCTTAGAGTTTGTTTGGATGATTTTACTTTTACAACCAATTAATTATGCGTTATATAAAATATAAATACACTTCTAACAATTGTTAGCAATATCAACAAAACTATGCAAGATCGATATTTAAAAGGCACAAATACAATGTTTACCATTTTATTTATTGATTTACATAACACTGTTACACATCTCAGTGCTTAGTATTAACACAACTGCATGTCAGGGTTTACTTAAGACTTCTCGTTATAATTAATCTACCAGCTTTACCTTCTAAGCTGAACTACGCGACCATTGCACTGATTACACTTACTGCACGGAACTACGAATATACTGTCTTCTACTCAACTGACCACCGGAGCGCGGAAGGCATTCCGTTTTATGCTAAACATTTACTACTCCCCACTTAGGTTGTCATTATTAATGTACCCGCAACTACTCTCCTAAATAACTTCGATATACCGTCGGTATTTCTAATAATAGAAAATACCCTAATACAATATACATTGGATAAAAACTTAAAGTATTTAAGCTTTATATTTTTAAGGTCACGTGCATTGTAGGCTGCAAACTTTAAAATCTCTTTTGAAATGAAATGAAATGAAATCGTTTATTGATCAAGTAGGCAATTACATAGCTCTTATGACAAGTCAGAACATTAAAAAAAGTAAAGAAATTTTAAGAAAAGCATATCAGCTTATGTATACATAACATACATAGCATCATCAATACACTAGCAATTAATTATTCATATGGTATTTAACATTATTATTATTTATTTATTATTAATTATTTTTATATTATGAATTAATATTATTCAAGGTAATACCGGTCAAATATATATATATATATATATTTAAATGGGTTTGATATGGACCATGGGTATTTCCGAGACGTCACTTGTTTTAAAAGCTACCACCGGATCCAAACGCGACCCCGGCCCCGCCTGAGAAGACCCGGCGAAGCAAACTCAGCGGGCTTACATTACCGCTGGATACTACGCGGCGCGACCCAGTCCTGAGAGAATCCAGCAAATCAATCTCAGCGGGCTTGTTTTTGGTCCGGTTCATTATTTCTAGTAGATGACCTGTCACAAATTACATTGCCATTTTATTATTTTATTTTATACGCGATCGGTCGTCATAGTTTATTAAGTTATATTTAAGTGTATATAACAACATGTCATTTATTAATATTTTATGAATATAGTTTTTATTTTATTTTGTTATACTATTTGTATACACTAACATGGTGTAAGCTACAGGGCGCCAGGTCGCAGTGTGCAGGAAGGAACCGAATGCCAGACATTCCTATTTTCTAGATATTGTTGAACATTATAAAAGCCCCTGTCCATAAGATGACGTTTAATATGAGTCTTAAACATTTTATTTGGCAAATCAATTACGTTATTGGGGATTTTGTTATAAAATTTAACACAGTTACCCATAAAAGACTTTTTAGATCTTACTACTCTAAACGAGGGTACTGTAAGTTTGTTTCTGTTTCTTGTATTAATGTTGTGAATATCACTATTTTTATAGAAATTGCTTATATTTTTACGAACGTACATGATATTTTGATAGATGTATTCAGACGGCACAGTTAATATATTACTATCCTTGAATACTGATCGTAAAGAATCCCGACTACGTAGGTCGTATATAGCTCGGACTGCTCTTTTTTGTAAAATAAATATAGTATTTATATCAGCAGCTGATCCCCACAATAGAATGCCGTAAGACATAATACTGTGGAAGTATGCGAAATATACCAACCTAGCCGTTGAAACATCTGTTAGACGTTTTATTTTCCGGACTGCAAAAGCTGCAGCACTTAATTTAACGGATAACCTTTCTATTTGAGGACCCCATTGCAATTTACTATCTAGAGTTATTCCTAAAAATACAGTTGAAGAGACTGAATCTAGTAATTCTCCGTTTAATTTAATACACGAATTTATATTTGGTACATTAGGTAATGCAAACCGAATGCATTTTGTTTTTCCTGCATTTAGTAAGAGATTGTTAGCAGAAAACCAACTTGATATTAATTTTAAAACATTATTGGGCGTAACTAGGTCTTTATCCTTACGATTTACTTTAAATATTAAAGATGTGTCGTCAGCGAATAAGACAATGTTTGAAATCCTCTCTACCATATAAGGAAGGTCATTTATATATACTAAAAACAGAAATGGGCCCAGAATGGAACCCTGTGGAACTCCTATTTTTACTGTAGATCCTATTGATGTGACGCCATCTATAGAAACTTTTTGTTCCCGACCCGATAAATAGGACATTACAAGATCCAGAGATGAACCAGAAATTCCATAATATTTGAGTTTTACAATGAGGGTTCGGTGGTCGACGCAGTCAAAAGCTTTAGAAAGATCACAGAAAACTCCAAGAGCATCCTGAGACCCCTCCCAGGCCTCCAACACAGTTTTTATTAAAATTGAACCAGCGTCTTGAGTAGACCGACCCTTTGTAAACCCAAACTGGTTAGGATGCAATATCATATTCCTATTAAAATGAACTAGCATTTGGTTGAGCATGATTTTTTCGAAGACCTTACTAAGAGTTGGTAATATAGATATAGGTCTGTAATTAACCGCGTCATGTGCACAACCTTTCTTAAAAATGGGTATAATTTTACTAATTTTCATTAGATCAGGAAAAATACCATTAATTATACAAAGGTTAAATATATCTGCTAAAATAGGAGCAATATTTACAATGACCGCTTCAATAGCTTTAATGGATAGCCCCCATAAATCTTCAGTACCTTTTGTTTTTAGAGACTTAAAAACTTTAACTATTTCATATTATGTTACCCTTTCAAAGTAAAAATTGGGCATATTTCCCTTAACATTTTGTTTTAATAATGATTCTGCTAAAGTCGCCGACGACTGCAGGGATTTAGTGGTCTCTACAGGTATATTAGTAAAATACTGCTCGAGATAATTGGCTACATTAAGTTTATCTGAAACCAGTTCGTCATTTAAAAGTAAAGCTATAGAGTCATTTATTCTAATTTTACCAGTTTCAGTATTAATAATGTTCCAAGTCGTTTTTATTTTATTATTAGACTGTCTTAATTTCTCACTAAGATGTGCGGCTTTAGCTTGGAGACATACTTTTTTAAATATTTTTGAATAATTTTTGACGTATTTGGAAAAATTGACATCAGGTGTATAGGACCTTTTGTCGTACAAGTCATATAAAATATCTCTACTACGTCGTATGCCTTTAGTAGCCCACGCGTTAAAATTAGTTTTAGGGTTTAGTTTAAGCGATTTTATTTTACAAGTTTTGTTAAATTCATTGCAAATGTTACTGAAAAATATATTGTACAAGTCGTTAGGCCTAGAAGAATTTGGGGTATAAGAATATAATATAGACTTCAAATTATTACTAAAATTATCTAGATTCTTTTTTGTCAAATGCCTGCATGTAATTGATTTGTTTTTACTGCATGAATTATTCTTTATTTTGACCAACTGACATTTGTGATCTGACCGAACACCTGTTGTTACGCATTTATTTGTTATATTAAAATTGGTTATAATATTATCAATGCATGTTGCCGATGCATATGTTACCCTAGTTGGCTCAAAAAACAAACATTTTAAATTAAATGAGCCAAACAACGATATAAATTTACTTTTATCAAAGGAATCAACCAGAATGTTAACATTAAAGTCTCCACACACTAATATATTTTTATTGTCGAATTGTCTTTCAAGAATAAACTATAACACTAAACTATAAACTAAATATAATAATTATTTACATAATTTAGTTTCAAAAGAATATATTTCCCTCTTATCCAATGAACAGCTCCAGCAATAGTTCAAATTTTATAAGAAAATAACGAAGTGTGAATAAGATTCATGGGTACGATTATTTTTCATATTATTAGTCAATGCTCAAGATTGATACGGCAATGGTTTTTAAATATAAATTGCACTTTAAAATGTACATTTTAAATAGAATTATAATTTTACACGTACATGAACTATATACATAGGTACCTACTGAACAATTCAAAAAAATTATAAGATGATCATTTTTTCGGAATATGCAGGTACTATCAAACGTGCAAATGGGTCTAACTAATACGATGCAATGGAGTAGTATCTATATTTTATACGAATTAAAAAAACACATATGGTAACTACAAAGCTTGTCTTATTCTATTTACTTTGTCTTTCAATTCTACAGCTATTCTCAAGTGGATGTCTTCAACACCTGGCCATTACCATTGCAACACATTAAAAGTAACAATGCGTGAAAATACATGACACTGACAGTAAGAGTTAACACACACCTCCTGGCCATTCTCGATCAGTAAACATCCTCCGTTGGCACAATGTATTCTAGAGCCAGACTACAAGGATCGAGAAAGTTTCCTTTTTAAAATCAGCTGAATGATATCCACGTGTTGTTTCGCTCTTCAAATATAATATTGTCCAGTATTATATAGCAATGTACCTTTCCTAACAGTCTGGTTTCTTTTTCTTTTATTATAATATTTTAGCTTTATTATTTTTTTAACGTATTTATTTACATACCTTCGTCATAACTATAGTACTTCGTTTTTTATTTTGTTATTATATATGGTGCACCACCGTCTTTATGTTATCTAATCACAGCGATCTATATGTACAACGTACTAGATGCGGCGACCAGAACAAACATTATGTTCCACCGAGTCGCGGTGTATACACTGCACCGACGTTAGTTTGCTTCATGCCACCTAAGAATGCACACCACATTGCATCTTTCAGTGTCGAGTTAATTTTAGTTATTTGTAGCGACATTCTTGAACAAACCTGCCTTAAATTGATTTACAGTGAAACTGTTAATAGCATTTAAGGTAAATAACATAATTTCAGAACGTTTAGAACGTAATATTAATTAATTTCAATTCTGAATACGGGAAGTCTATATTTCACAACAAAATTCATTATATAGTTTGTCCCGTTTTGGCGCACGGAAAGTCCCGTTCGAGAAAAAGTGACGGAGTTATCACGCTTCTACCAAATAGTTCTTAGTAAAATGAATAGATGGCATTTTCACAACAAAATTCATTATATAGTTTGTCCCGTTTTGGCGCGCGGAAAGTCCCGTTCGAGAGAAAGTGACGGCAGTTATAACTTCCAAATAGTTCTTAGTAAAATGAATAGTGGGCGGACAAGGTTTTTGGAACATCTTGTTTTTTCGACAGTTTGTGTCTATAGAATATAAGTCAATGTCCAATCATGAGTAAATATAACTCTCCTTGCTAGGTTGTCTGGAAGAGATCGCTCAAAGCAATAAGACCCGCCCATTTTGCATTGTAATTTAATTGTATGTATTTTGTTTTTTTGTGTAGCAATTTTTTAGTTGTGTGCACAATAAAGAGTATTGTATATTGTATTGTATAATCTCTACTAAATTGCTCAGAAACTACCTAAATATAGATAATTTATATTAACAAAAAACAGCAAGATACTTTAAAAATGACTACTTTAAAAGTTGAGAGGAAAGTTTATCTAGTAGCTAATGTACAACGAGACCTCGGACCAGTTTTTTTTCTACATACATACATATACACTCACGCCTGTAATCCCCGAAGGAGTAGGCAGAGGTGTACACTAGTACACCCACTTTTCACCGAATTTCGGTCCCATAATGTGATGGGGGCGAGCCTATCGCCACACCGGGCACAGATTCCAGACTCCGGACTGAGAATTTCTAGATAGAAAAACCCAATATCACTTTACCCGACCCGGAGATCGAACCCGAGACCTCAGCACAGCAGACGTAACGCATTCGCAATTACAACTGCGCCACCGAGGCAGCATAGTTTTTTTCTATGAAATAAAATACGTAATTGAATAACACATAACTTTACATTTATGCAATTTAATATTATTTCAGTTTAATGCGGCTTCCGCATTGGATACGATATAACGCAATGTGGAAATTCATAATTTAACAATAATAAAATACTAACGTTATATTTACCTTCTCCTATTTGTTAATCATTGAAATGAAAATAGGAAATGTATGATAGGACATTCCTTATTTAATTTAAAATATGAACAACTATTTCACTTATTTTAATTGCTACTTAAATTAAAAATACTCACTTCTTGTTCAATATAAATTTCTGTCTGATTTTTTTTTATTTCATTATTTTATTATATGTCTTTACAGGACCTAATAAAAGATCACTAAAATTGTTCCTAATCAGTCAGCCTAGCTAAGAAGAATATATAGAGTTAAACTTATTATTTATCTAAATATTAACGATACACCGAACATCCAAATATTAAAATTATTATATGATTTTTAATAACTTTATAAGCCTTTATATTTTTTAATTCTTGTGTTCCCTAAATATTTTAGTAATAATTACAATTCTTAGTTACAAGAAGACTGCTTAATAACTGAGCATTGACCACTAAACAGTTTAGAGTTATGTGAAAAAGTTTGGGAATACTTAAAAAAGCTTCGATATTTGGGTGCCACACGAGCATAGATATAGTATATACAACCATAGATGAGGCATAGGCGTGCACCCGAAAGGGACAGGTGAACTCTATGGGGTTACCAACTAACATTATTTTACCCAGTTCTTGAAATCTCAGGTGGGCGTGTTTCATGTTAAGATATATAAGATAAATTTTAAAATTTTATGATATATAGACATAATATTATAATAGTAATAATTTCTTGAAACGGAAACTCAAAGTTACGTAATAGGCACAATAATTTAGTAACAATGAACAGTAAATTTATTCTCGAATCGGTCCAGGCGTTTTCGAGTAATCGGGGAACACATCTAAAAAAAAGATTCCGACGAATTGAGAACCTCCTCATTTTTGAAGTTGGTTAAAAAAATAATCCTAATACTGTTATATCCATTTATTCAGTAAAATTTTTGGTGACTGTCACTCGACTGATTCAGTTGAATGTTTTTTCTCGATAGTTATCCATAAATTTTAATTATGAATAACAACATCGCGAGATATAAAACAACAATGAGAGCGAAAAGAGTAATGTTGAAATGACTCTTTTCACTAACTTATGACAAATCTGAAGATGTGATAAATATTCCAAGTTAAGTGTACTACTACGCATAATAAACATATACATATACATTTATATCCTGTGCCCGGTATGGCAATAGGCTCGCCCCCTATCACATTATAGCACCGAAATTCTGCGAAATGTGGGTGTACTGGTTATACCTCTGCCTACCCCTTCGGGGATTATAGGCGTGAGTATATATATAATATATATATATATATATATATATATATATATATATATATATACACTCACGCCTCCAAAGGGGTAGGCAGAGGTGTAACCAGTACATCCACATTTCGCCGAGCATATTACAGTCCCATGATGTGATAGGTAACAAGCCTATCGCTATACTTGGCACAATCGAGACTCCGGGCTAATACTGAGCATTACGTGATACCCATATCACTTTGCTCGACCTCGATAAACCCAATATCACTTTACTCGACCCGGGGATCGTACCCGAAATCTCAGCCCAACAGTCGTTCCACGTACGCATTTACAACTGCGCTACCAAGGTATAATAAATAATTACCTATATAACAATCAGTGAAATATTTTTATGGGAATTTATATAAAATTCATTCATAACATATACATAATTAAATACAATAATGTTTACCTGCACTCGATTTTATTTGCAATAGAAAATTGCCAACAATAACAATTTCAATATTTTATAATGTAATTTTCTGATATTAATTAGTACAACTGTTCACATCACTGTTCACTTTTATTTTGTTAGTTAAACTGTATTTTTTTTTATTAAACTCTTGGGGAACGCTGAGACATTATCCATAAATAAGAGGTAATTAAATGTCGTAAACGTTGGTATCCCCATAATGTGTATTATGCAGCCATGTTAAATTTACCTAAAATTGTCATGTACAGCTAAACATCTAAACAGCAGCAAATGACATTTAAACAATTTCCGGATTTGACTAGGTAATACAAGAAATTTAAAATTGGTTTTATATAAATTTATTTTACTTCTGCAGCAAGGAATGCCTAGAAAATGGTATACCATCAATATTTTATAATTATTTTTAAGAAACATGATAAATAGTAACGTAAATTTGCTACTTACGAATAAAACATTAGATTTTCATATTTTCGCTTATTTAGGCTTTTACAGCCAAGAACACTGCAATGTACCATATTCAACACGTTTTAAACACTTAAATACTACACGAAATGTATTCAAACACAATTTATAATGATATATTTCCACAATCACGGATGATATATTTTGTTGACATTCAGACTATCTGGCCAGAACTAAAAGCCCAACCAAAAAGTTGTGAAACTCAGATAGTGACAGCAAATAGTATGTCTATTCCTATTGCTCTTAGCTTTTTCGTAATAAGTGCATCCTGCTCTTTCTGGGAATTATAAAAGGAATGTCAGCCCTGTGCACACGAGCTCTCTGAAAGAATTCTTAAGAACCGTGTACTCGTTTGTTATAATCTATGTAATTTAGTGTTACGAACCCCGGAGTTTAAATACTAGGATTTGAAGTTAGAAAAACCAGGACAATACAGTTTAAAAACGGGACGTATCTTTGTTTTAAAATAGCGTAAACACTTGCGAGCCGAGACGCCGCCCCTAAAGTAAGGATTGCAAAAATGGTGTGTGAATTTTAAAATACAGGACCTTATCAGAGCACTTTAAAAACCCAGGACGCTACTTCGAAACTATCCAGGATACCCCAGGACACTCCGAAAACCAGGACATGTCCTGGGAAAACAGGACGGTTGGCAACTCTAATGTAATTGCACCGCACTACTTTTATTGATGATTCACGGGTGATGAGAATTAGATCACTCACGACTAGAAGCAACAAGCAAGTACCCTATTTTGGAACAGCATGCAGCATCGCGTCGTTGTCAAATGATGTAACATATCATTTAAGCGTTCGGTCATAAAACAGATCGCCCACTGATTCTTAATTTGATCCCGTCATTCTGGGTCAATAGGCAGTGACCTAAGATTATAACCTTCTGCCTATTATATTACATTATTAACACACATGAAGTGATGTGCTGTTTTATTATTTGAGCACATTTATTGGCGTATTATTATTATTGGCTGTGTTTTTTAAACTTACTACGAATTTCTTTGTGAGTGTCGCTTTTAAAACATGGGCTACATTGAGAACGTCAGTCAGTCACATAATCTCTACTCTGATATTTATATTAATACATACATATACACTCACGCCTGTAATCCTCGAAGGGGTAACTAGAGATGTAACCAGTACACCCACTTTTCGCCGAATGCATTACGATCCCATAATGTGCGCGAGGGCGAGCCTATCGCCATACCGGGCACAATTCGAGACTCTGGGCTGATACTGAGTATGTCTAAATAGAAAAACCCAATATCACTTTACCCGACCTGGATATCGAACCCGAGACCTCAGCACAGCAGTCGTAACGCATGCGCAATTACAACTGCGCCACCGAGGCAGTCGGCGAAAAGTGGGTGTACTGGTTGCACCTCTGCCTACCCCTTCGGGGATTGCAGGCGTGAGTGTATATGTATGTATGTATAATATTATCATAATGTTTTTGCTAGCTTACATTAGTCTAGTCGTCTGAGATTGTAATTCGTGTCTAGTAGCTGAAAGCCTCCGCGCCGCCTATCACAATAAACGACAAACATAAACTTAGTAAACTATGGACACATTAGTTGTACGTCTTTGCCTGTACGTTCGGGTATACAGGTATGGTCCGTGACCTTATGGAAAGTAATTAATAACGTGATATTAGTTACAACTTACATACCACATGTTTTTAACATATGTTGCTCATATTATGTACGTTAAAAAATATGCATGTATAAAGTTAGGATCTATATAAGTAGGATGAATATTTTGCAATAATTTAGGAATATGGTATATTGAGTTTAATTTTTAAAAGTTATCTATAAACATTCGACTGTCTCATGCTAACAAATACTTGCGGCACCACGCAGGGGCGGTTCCGGCAGCAATTCTAGTCTATCTTAGGATACCTCGGGACCGTTTCGTAAGCGCCGGTTAAGGCCACCGCGGGGTTTTAGCTGGTAGTGTCGAATGGGGTGTGCCTAGGGTACCTAGGGAGGGTAGGGACTCGGCCCAGTGGTTGCCCGGATAGCGATCATCCGGGTGAGGGGGATACTGGGTCGTAAGACCGGCTAGTCCAGCATAACCGTTTTATTCTCATTATTCCGCTTACCCCCGGAGCGGGCGGCAATAATAAAGCGCTTTCCCGCGGTAACAAAAAAAAGGCTAACTACTTCCGTCCTTCGTATTGCGAAGTTTACTGCTTTATTACATTACGGTGGCCATATTCATGTTAGAACATGAGTTCATGTCTAAAAATGCTATTTTAATTAACAAAATTAACATACATGAGGGCTGATGTAATTTTGGATATGCAATATGTTAATGTCAATTAACTGAATGGGTGTGTACAGTGTAGTTTAGCGACAATCAGTGTCTAGGAAGCAGAAAGTAGTGCGTGACACACTGTGATTTACATTGTTAAGTATTTCAATGTAGGTAATTAGTTAAAAACTCGCAACCTAATTGGTGTCTTTTGGTTACATTTTTAACCGACTTCAAAAAAGGAGGAGGTTCTCAATTCGCCGGAAACCTTTTTTTTATGTATGTTCCCCGAATACTCGAAGACGCCTAGACCGATTCTTTTTTTGTTTAAAAGGGTATATTTCCCAGGTGGTCCCATTGGCACCAAGTCAGGATCTGATGATGGAATCTCAGAAAAATTAAGGGCATCCCTAAAATTTTATAGGGACGCATAATTTGTTTTTTGTTGAAGTCGGTGTACTTTTTATGAATTAAAAAACGTATTTAATAAACAAATGTGTGTTAATGGTTTATTCATAAACGCAACTCTTGATAAATTAGTTACGCATATTTTTTTCTTCTTCTGGCTCGGCTAAGACTCTATTGTTTCGGCCGTATTCAAGTTATAACTATTGCTAGTGTCGTTTTCATAGATAAATACATCGCATAGTTCCAGCTCCAGAATCAATTAATTATTATAATTACTATCCAGACTTTAACAGTCATAACTTGACTACAGATAACAGAGAAAGATCACGTCTGCAGTGCGTAGCCATTTTTATTTTATTAAATAAATGTGTAATGTACCGACCCGCGTGCCAGGCCAGGCCCGCGTGGTGAACTAAGGCCTAACCCCTCTCATTAGTAGAGGAGGCCCGTGCCCAGCAGTGGGACAATGTTTAATACTAGTCCTGACTAGTATTAAAATAAATGTGTAATTGAGATGACAACAAACTTACCGACAACCAGACAACCGGTCATAGCGACACCTACTTCACCGACGTGCAGCTTAAGATACGCTAAGAAGGGGAACGCGACTATAAGTCCAGCACAATATGCCATCAGGCACATGCCGTGGAGGTTCCTCAGATCTGGTATAATAGCGTAGACGAGAAACGTTGCCAACAGGAATGGAACCGAGAGTAAAAGACCTGCAACAAACAAACGTCATAGTATATATTACTAACATAAGAATTAATTAAGATTCATCTTGTATTACATTAGAAAAAATTAAATACACAGTTTGAATATTCTGGAGGTGCCACCTTCATTAATAGCTCATGGCCTTATCATTTAATTTCGCCAGTACCTATTTATACAAGATTAGTTTTTGTATACCATAAAGCCGAAACACCCAAGTTAGATTTTGGTATATAAGATCAGATAAATATATAACATAATAATAATAAGGAAAACTCACGCGGCGACATGCAAAAATAATTTATCCCGTTTCTTGAACGATACATGGGCATACCCGCGCTGCACGCTGCAGTTTGTTTTCCGCCAAAGTATTATGTAGGTATAGGTGAAGGACCGACAGTCGCTTCATTTTTATTAAGTAATAAACAAGATAACCAGGTTGTAATTTTTTTTTATATGTTTTTGGGATACCAATATAACACGTTAACAATTAGTGCAATAGATTGTGCTACTGATTCTCAATAAACTACTTTCAGCTTTCTAGTATTATAAAAATAATGTTGTATAGAGTGATATGGTGATAAACTGCTGACCGTCACAATAGGGTAGTTGAGTCGATTTTTTTTATTAATTTAATCAACAAGTTACATTACCTAAACCCTATTATCGAAAGAATTTTATGAATCCGAACAAAAATAAGTAAATTAGACACCACTCAAATCTGCTGGAAGGGGTAGTTGTCAAATAACAGTACAAGGATGCATATCTGATACCGTGACGTCACGGTACTATGAATCGCCTGTACTGTACCGTTGAGAGAGGGAGATAGCGATATGTTCCCAATAACCCATCGTTTTCGCTTATGCCTGTAAGTATTTGCTCATACCAATATTTAAAATAAATATTGTGACCTCATTTTTCAAACAATTTAGATTCTGTTTTCGCAAAAGAGTTTCTTTTGCATATTATATTCGATTGCGTAGAGAATAATGTACAAAATTAAACACTGGAAACTACCCTATTCACAAAACGCTGGCTCTGTGAAAATACTTTCGGCAAGGCTGTGATCATAAATGTCATCTACGTAGATTTTTTTCCGTCAAAGTTTTGGTTGCCTACTCTAAGGTCAAAGTCTACTGATTGCTAAATCTTTATTATTAATCAAATCGAATAAAAACATTACATTAGTAAATTAGGCAACTAATAGAATAATATTAAAGTCTACCGGTGCTTCGGAAATGCCCACTGGTATGAGAAGATACTCAGCCGTAGTTTCAAGTTTCAAAACTAAGTTTCGACTCTACAGTCATTGGCTCGCAATGGATTTTAGATTTTTATAGACGAATCGTTTGGTTGTTATTACATCAATCAATCTTTAATATCATGTGTTACAGCATATACTGTTACACATTTAGTGGAATGTTTGTACACGTGAGTTGCAGATGGCTAAAACATGCGTTATAAAATCAGTACCTACTCACTTCAAATTGCCGTAAAGATAATAATAAAACGTTTTTCCAATATAAATGTTCAGACGTATGTACATAAAATACTAGCTAGTATCATGTAAGAGATCAATTAATAGCCTAATATCAACTGTAAACTTTTCAATTAAAATTTTAATTCGAACAATCAAACATTTGTTATAGCTGTGAGTGGCCTTTTTTTTTTTTTGTTGTCGCGGGGAAAGCGTTTTATTACTACCGCCCGCTTCGGGGGGAAGCGGAATAAGAATAAAACGGTTATGCTAGACCGGCTAGGTCTTACGACCCAGCATCCCCCTCGCCCGGATGATGGCTATCCGGGCAGCCGCTGGGCTGAGTCCCTACCCCCTATGTACACCCCACCCGACACTACCAGCTAAAACCCCGCGGTGGCCTTCTTCGGCGCTTACGGAGCGATCCCGGGGTATTCTAAGGAGTGCTAGAATTGCTGCCGGAACCGCCCCTGCGCGGTGCTGCGTAGCAGCCCATCTCCATGGGAGGGCTTAGGAGCCCCCGCGCACCGAACAACGACAGCGAACGAGGCCTTACCACACGCGCTGCCGTCCATCTCGGGGTCGCACGATGCTCCGAAACTGGGAGTGCATCGATTCGGGCTGACAGCCCCCCGCTGCGAGCCCGCGACCCCCGATGGCCCCAATTAGTCGCCTCGTACGACAGGCAGGGGTTACCGTGGTGGAATTCAAACGCCCCCGTTCCACAGGGCGGAGCTGTGAGTGGCCTGCAATATGGCGATAAGTTCGTCCGATATTAAATTATGGGACGGAAACAAACTAAGCAAATCGCTCACGCTCGCTAGCCCAAAGGGATGCATATTTGCCTGATGCTGGTGGTAGGATATTTGTATCCGCCCGGATAGCGACCGCCGTACACAGGGTGTAAAACCCGCCATAATGGCACACGCAAGTGTGTCGTGTTCCGGATCAGCCAGTGTACATCCGGTTTTTGTCGGAGGTCTAGAGTTGGGTACGATGTTTGGCCGTTACACCCTCGACCACTTTTACACCTTTTTGCTCAAGGCAGAAAAGTGAAGAAGCAGGCCCCGATGCTTAAGTTGAGTGGCGAGGGATGTATTGTCTCTCGCTACTCGATGCTCAGGGTGGCAGGGCTCAGGGCGCAGAATGGTCACTTTACCGTGCCAGGATAAACAAAATACTAACAGAGCTCTTATTATGTTATTTTTATTAGCAGTTAGTAGATACGTACCAATAGCGTATGCGGTGTAGAGCAAAGTACTATCATCCGTGGAGACTTCGGGGAAGCAGACGACAGCGACCAGGCTCGGCGAAATAGGAGTGTTGTGGGCCATCATATCAACGCAAAAGCGTCCTGGAATATGCCATTGCGTACCAACTGCTGCAACCTCCATAAGTGTACCATTCTGGAAAAAATACCGACAAAGAAAGATTTTTGTATTGGTTGTTTATAATCTTAGTTAGTCGGATGAATATTTTAGTAAGGCCATAACTTAAGTGACTATACTATGATACAATATTTAATATAAATAATATGTATCAAATTATTTCATGTTTTTTTTTTCTATGCCTGAATTGGCAGATGAGCAGACGGGCCACCTGATGGTAAATAGTCACCGCCACTTATAGACTTGTCAGGGCACAGCAAAGCCGCTGCCTATCGTATTTTATTTTAGTTAGTACCTACTTCTTAGACATTAGAAATCTAATACATCATTCTATAAAATATTCATCACAAGGGTCTAGTGGAATTCTACCTGGGAAACAAATGAGATCCCAGGCTTAAGCCTCAAATAGGACGTTCACAATTTACATTTAAGTTTTTGATTCAAAAAATTACGGATAAGTAGACCAGGATTTTATTTTTACCTGATGTCGCGGTAATTCGGCACATATCATGTATCGAAATAAGTTCAGCTAACCGTTACTGCTCTAGTTGAATTTCTGCCAACTCGTCCTGGTATTCAGACGTGACCTTTACGCGTGTATGAAATAAACTTATTTTAATAACAAACATATCTTATACGTAAGAATATAAAAAATCTAAATATCGTATCAAATTGGTGCCCTGCAAATATGGTGTGCTCAGTAGTAAACTGAATGATAGTAATCAAATTGCATTTGAGTTTAAAATGCAATGTAATTGCAGTAAAACTTCAAGCACGAAACAACCAACCCAGTGGAAATAGAGCAGGCTTTTTATTGTTTTGTGAGCGACAAATTACCTACACATTCCATACTATTATTTCAATACATCGAATGAATACAAACTTTAATTCTTTATAAAAATGTGATTTAAAACAAATATTATTAGTATTAGGGCCTTTATTTATTATTACCTTTTTGTTTTGTTAGAAAAATATTTTGTGACTGGATAAAAAGAGACTTATAAAACCTACGTAAAAAATGTTTCCAATTGCTGTAACTTGCTCATATGCAAGATATTGGTTATGAACCAAAAGTTATAAATTCCAATTGATTTCATACAAATTCGACTTTAAAGACAACTAGAGTTGACTTAAAAGAGAAACCTACGAACATTGTGTTACGACATATTAAATGTGCATTATAAATTGGATGCTCGAACCTTTAAATTGAGAAGCTGCAAATATGGCAGTCTTTGTCTTTTTACCATTTACTGCCGCACTCGAAGGGCTTTCTTAAATTAGCCTCAACTGACTATTAATTGATCATCAGTAAACCTTGTACGGTCTTACTCAGAAACAACATTTGATTCCTACATCACATATAGGTACCTAATATTTCAAAGTGCATAATGCGTCGAAATCGTTAAATTATATCCGTAACTAGTCATGGGATGCCTCAAAGAACCTGATAAATGTTATTAATGTAAAATAAACTTTACTAAAATATCTTTATTGACACTAAAGTATCAGTAACTATCAGTAAAGATGTTTAAAATTTAGTGTATTAACAAGAGACTTAACTCATTCTGTGTGTTGCATTTAAATCTTTATTAAGGGATGAGTTATTACTCCATTACTCTGAATTCGGCGGTTTAACCCTCTTTATAAATGTTCTCCGTTCTACATGTATTTTATGCTTTGATAAGGGAATATATCAATGATTTTATGCATGGTACATGGATTTCGCTGACGAATGTAGACTGATTTCATGATTTTATTAAGGTTCAGCTGCAATTACCCATATAAAGTTGGTTAAATTTTGATAACGGCGAATGAAATAAATAATTAAACTCCTTAACGAATAACAACTTACACGTCGAGGTTGGGTTAATTAGCTGTATAACCAGAGCAATAAAGAACAATGGCAGGTTCCCATACATGAAATTAGTTGACATAAATATGTAGCGTTTAGAAGTGAAAAAAATATCAAAAAATTCAGCAGCAATTCCTAAACAATAATGTATTAGGGATTTCTGATGAAAAAGTCTAATACTAAAGATATTTCAATTTAAAGATTTTGAGGTTATGATCTATTTGACATTTCTGAATAAAATATTTTTATCTATAAAGCTGATAAAAATATTATTTGCCTATTTTCCAAAGAGCATTATAATACTATTGCTATGTCACCTGAGGCAGGGTCGTGAATTAAACATGTACCAGCTGAACTTGACTTATAACTATTGTGGGGAAGGATGATCCGCCACACCGTAGGTACTAACACACATGTGTTAACATTCCTGTTTACGTTTACATGTTCAGATATGAACACATTATTAGCCATCATCGATTAAACACAAACTAAACTGAAAACGAATGTACGCACACTGATTAAAACCGAGCACTTTCGCTAGTTTCGTATAGACTGTTCCCGCGAGCGTTGATGCTTTCCTTTTTATAACAAATCTTCCCCACCGAGTATCCAATCTACCCACAAATATTTCGTAAGTGACCCCCAATATTTCCATAAAAATCTAAAGTACCCTTACAACATTATACTGAATTATAGGAATAATTAGTTTATTTTTTGGAAATCGATAAATCCTTTAAACTTATAATAATATCTTCAGACCCTAAATAATGGACTTACAAATTAAATTAGATAATAAAAACGGGTTATAAATAAAACACTGTTTTTTTAATGTTTATTCATCTTCATAATTATCCTATCTTATATATGTATCTAAAAATGCTGCAGGGGCAGATATGGCTTGATGTCTGGCCCGTCCCAAATACCAGATTACTATCATGGTATGAGCGCAGCAGCCCACTGTACGACGCACAACCAAGGAACTACAATAGTATTCTATAATGCCTGCTCGACCAACCTGGTCGGACCAGTAATTAAACATAATACTGTTTATTTGAAACATGGTGTGATTTTATTTTACCTCTTATCAATAAGGTATCTGAACTGCCTCTTAAATTAAATTAAGATGAACTAATTGTTTCTTTGCACACTTTAATCATAGAACCACCGTGGAAACGGACATGTTCACCATAATAAGAACGTGTTTGTCGAATTTGATACGTTCTCACGGCAAATATAGCATATTATATCGGTTTGCTATGCTTTGGAAATTAGCCGATCTCCAGATCACATTTGTGGCCACTGGCCACAGTCATGTTTGCTAGATTATTTTCTAAGTTTAAATAAACCATTGATATATAGAAGATATAAACTATGTCACAATATGTCAGTATGAAATGACGGAAGTAGTGATTTTTTTCCTAAATAAGATAAGCTATGGTCGTAACTATACAGCCAAATAACAGACGATCCAGTCATTCACTAAGTTGGTAAAAAGTATAAAGATGATTTATTTTTGTTATTTGTAATTGTAGGGACACACACACTTGCACTGATTTTATAGTTTTTTTTAACGGCTAATAGAATTCTTATGAAAAAGATTTTTCATTGGCCTAAAAGACCTTAAGCCATTCATTAAAAAAATCTTACGGCCATAACACGTTACAAAAAAATCAATTGAGATTTTTAATAAATTATACAACTTATCTATACTTACACAGCTATTGTTAGTATGCTGAAAAATCATGCAAAATAATAATATTTAGATTACAAAGTATGAAATTCCTAAACGCAAGATTTTTTTGTAACTACGATTTCGCCATTGTCCTTTGCAAAATAAAACATTAAATTGAGACAGAAGGGTTAATATCTGTGTACGGATCCATAGTGCTGGGATAACAACATAACATAACATATGTATTAACATATTTTTAGTTACTCTTTTTAGCCTAATTTAACTTTTAGATAAGTAATTTAGAAAAATGTATCCTGTACGCGTCAAATTCTATTGTTGTAATTTGTAGATATTATGGCAGCCGAAGAAACAAGCGCAGCTTAGTTTGGGTGCCACTAGCAAATATAGTAAAATTATTGTACATGTGTGCTTTCATCATCATCATCATCATCATCATCAGCCGGTGTCAGTCCACTGTTGGACGTAGGCCTCTCCCAATGTGTACTTTACTTGAATTAATTAATTATTGAAAAGTCACAAATGTCATAATTATTTCCTACATTAATATAGATGGATATCGACCTTTTTGAAGTCACTGCAATTTCAGCTCACTAGCACCATCACTGATTTAGGGAAACCTATAATATAGTCTATGTGTTTTAGTGTTAGCTTTGGAAAGGGGTTTAAACTTATATTCTAAGAACATTGTATGTCGCTAATTATACGTAAATAATTAGCCAGTATTACTCGCAATGAAACATGTGAAAATCCGATGGTCAAGGGGTTTTACTGTCAACACAACAAAAAAATATGAAACTCTTTCTAAAGAATATAGTACTATTATTATAAAACAAATTTTTAAAACATGTATTTAGGTACGTAACTTGTATAGAATTATTAAAGCTTCGCGTGAATATTTTATTTCGTCCAACATGAAGATAATTCATAAAGAAATTTCATTTGAATTAAATCACGATCAGTGATAAAATCATACATCGTTACTTGAACACAAAAATACTGAAATATGATATAATGGTCAATGTAGTATGTATGCTTTTATTCAAATTATGAAAGGCTATTTGTTTCCATATAGCTGTCCCCGCGAACTCCGTTTCGCCTTAAAAAATATCTTTGTCCTGGCCCGTCTATCCCGCGGGATAAAATTTTCAGGATTTATTAATAATAACATATAGCTCATGTTACTCCGGAATAATGTAACTTTCCATAGGTGTAAGAATTTTTTTAATCGGTTAAGTAGTTTTTGAGTTTATCCATTACAAACAAACAATCAAATCATTTGTTTTTATAATATTATTATAGTAAGTAAGTCTTAAGCCATTTGAATGGGAACGTAATGTAGTTACTACTATTAGTGGACTTTATAAATTTATTTTTATAACTGTGAAAGAATTAACGCAGTTTTTTTTAGTGACGGACCGAAGGTTCGGTTTCGGCAAGTTTCACTCACATACCGGTCAAAAACGTCCCTTTCGCTTCGCCGTAGTCGGGTAAAAATAATGGCAATATTAAACAAATATATAATTTTTATGAAGTAAGCCAAATTTCACAAAACAATAGATTTTAACATGTCTGAAAAGTTTCTATAGAAATTCCTGTTTCGGTCGGACACTAGTTTTTTTTTATATTTTTTACCGAAATTTTATGCAGACATGGCAACCATACCATGTCACAAGTAATAATATTTCAAGGAGAGTATGCCACTAAAATATTTTGCGGAGATGTGTGTTTTTCTTGAACATTTTTTCTGTTCGCTACATATGCTGCCACGACTACTAAAGGATCATAAATTTAGATGTTTACTTTAAAATATATGATTGTTTTGTTCATGAACAATATATTTTTAGTCTACGTGGGCGTTGTTACAGAATCCAATGTACCGCAAGCTGCCATAAAACATCACGTAGGAAATTAAAATTTCTCCCGTAGACGCACGTGAGCGATATTAAAACAAATGAATCACTAGGTGAGAAATCCTCTCTTTATTAACCGACTTCAAAAAAGGAGGAGGTTGACAATTCATCGGAATCTTTTTTTTTATGTATGTTACCCGATTACTCGTAGACGCCTGGACGGATTCCAAAAATTCTTTTTTTGTTTAAAAGGGTATACATCCCAGGTGGTCCCATTGGCATCAAGTCAGGATATGATGATGGGATCTCAGAAAAATCAAGGGAAACCTTCAAATTTTATAGAGACGTATAATTTGTTTTTCATTGAAGTCGGTGTACTTTTTATGAATTATTTTATTAAATTACTTATTGTGGAGGTTTGTTGCAATGTCATATTAATATTAACTTTATACGATACTGTTTATCATCTTATCACATTAGTCATGTAAATAGGGGAAATTAAAGGAACTATATGAATTATTTTTTATCTTAGCACCTTGAGATCCTAACTCATATACAAATACTTTAACAACTATTTAAAAGCTGTTAAAGTATCGGCTACCTCGCTGGCACAGTTGTAATTGCGCATGCGTTACGGCTGTTGTGCTGAGGTCTTTGATTCGATCCCGGGTCGGGTAAAGTGATATTTGTTTTTTTATTTAGAAATACTCAATATCAGCCCGGAGCTTGGAGTTGTGCCTCGTAGCTTAGGCTCGTCCCCTATCACATTAAGGGACCGTAATAAATGCGGCGAAAAGTGGGTGTACTGGTTACACCTCCGCCTACCCCTTCGTGATTACAGGCGTGAGTGTATATGTAAATATACTATTTAAAAGTAAAATGTTAATGCTACTTTTACATAGAATTTACAAATACTATTTCTTAAACAAATGTTTATAGCTCAGTAAAATAAATCACACTCGTCTAAAGCAAATGAAGAAATACCACAGTGTCCATTGGTTTATTTGTTCAAACTGGCAAAAGATGTATGGTTTAGATCCTACAATATAATTAAATGCTTCGTAAACATGATTTATATGTATAAAGTAAAAGTACTATATAATGCGGTAAGATAAATGTACCTACGTCAATATTACTGGTTACTGTCATACCTATTCCTAGAATTGTCATACCTAATAAGTTGAAATATATACAAAAGCGTTGAATCAAGTCGTAGCGGCAGTGCGTCCTGTCTTCCGTCAGTGGTTGGACAGGCGCCACGGCGCGGCGACGTTCCGGCTGACACAGGTGCTCACAGGCCCCGGTTGTTTTCGCGAGTACCTGTGTCGTATAGCCGGCGCAGAAGGGTCGGCCGTGTGTCACCATTGTGACAACTGTCCGCGTGACACGGCCCAACATACTTTGGAGGAGTGCCCAGCCTGGGACGAAGAGCGCAGCGCTCTCGTAGCAGTCGTAGGAGGAGTCCTCTCGCTGCCGACTTTGGTGTCAGCCATGGTCGACAGCCGGAGGTCCTGGCGTGCGGTGGCCCTCTTCTGTGAGGCAGTTATCTCACAGAAGGAGAGTGCCGAGAGGGATCGGGAACAGCGCTCCGATCCCTCCCGCCGCCAGTCGAGACGGAGGAGGCGCCGGGTTGATGACTGACCGGCGTCTCCCGCCCTGTGGTTTGGGGGCGTTTGGAGAATCCCACCACGGTATCCCCTGCCTGTCGTAAGAGGCGACTAATAGGGGCATCGGGGGTCGCGGGCGCGCAGCGGGGGGCTGTCGTAGCGCCCTTTCCGGTGTATCGAAAATTTGTTTGTACATAGTTTCATTTTGTATATACTTCGTCGGCACACCGGGCGACCCCGGGATGACGGCAGCGCGGGTGGTTGGCCTCGTAGCTGCCGTGGACGCCGAGGGCGTCCTTCGGTGCGCGGGGGCTTCTGAGCCCCCCCCCCACAAGAAGGGCAAGGCGGCACCGCGCAGGGGCGGTTCCGGTCGAAATTGGGGCGCTTCTCGCCCGTGAGCCCGGGACCGTCTCTTATGCGCCGAAGAGGGCCACCGCGGGGTTTTTAGTTGGTATTGCCGGTGTAGGGAATTTGTTAGGGACTCGGCCCAGCGGTCGTGCGGATGTCAACATCTCTCCCGGACGGCTTAACGCTGGGTCGTAAGGCCGGCGAGCCCAACATAACCGTTTGAGTTTGAACAAGGTTTTAGTGAATAAATTTGCAAATTTTCCCGGACAATTGGACAATTAGATATTGCATGCTTTTTTCTGTGGCATTTCATGTTTTTTTCATTTCATTTCATTTTCTGTGCATGTCTCCTACGGTACCAATAAACATAACTACGCATGCAAAGCTCTTAACAAAAGCTAGATCGCGAATAAAATTAAATATGAACTAGATAAGATCCATAAACTTACTATTTAGAGTTTTTCAGAACATTTTTTTTATTCAATTCTTAATTATTTCAGATAGGC
Source organism: Laothoe populi (assembly GCA_905220505.1). Taxonomy (NCBI): domain Eukaryota; kingdom Metazoa; phylum Arthropoda; class Insecta; order Lepidoptera; family Sphingidae; genus Laothoe; species Laothoe populi. The sequence continues at coordinate 6,576,560 of HG992160.1, forward strand.
GACTTGAGATTTTTTCGGAGTAACAATAATATCAGACACTTAGTCACTGGTTACCACATTTGAATTCCCAGATTCCCCCTTCCCTTCCCTAATCCCTATTCCTGTCCTAGTAAGGCCGCGCGTACATGACACTTTTGGTATTGTGGATATTCATGGGCGGTGGAGATCACATCAGGTGATCCCACTGGCTCGTTTGTCGGACTATGCTATAAAAAAAACATTCTACAACGATAATTATCCATATTACAAATAAAAATTTCGCAAATGTTCCGTAAGTATTTTTACTTACTATAAAATTCTTATGTTTACTATAAATAAATCTCATAAAATTAGAAACACGCATTGTATATGTAAACGGTACGAGAGAATCTACGCAGTCTTACACAACACAATGATTAAATAGACACTCAAGGTAGGTTATATTGGGTTAACATTGGGTTCAGTAGAACCTGCTTACTGAAAAGTTGAGAATGAAGAGTCGAGATTTTGCTGAGGTGAATTAAATTTAATTTAAAAAAAGAAGGTTCTTGGTACGAATTTGTTGCCTAAATTACTAAATTGTGTAGCTTTGCCTGATGACGCTATCCCGAAATTCGTGCTTTTACACAATAATATGCATAAAATTATGCAGATTCTTAAAGTACACTATGAATATGACTGCCTCGGTGGCGCAGTTGTAATTGCGCATGCGTTACGACTGCTGTTGTGCTGAGGTCTCGGGTTCGATCCCCGGGTCGGGTAAAGTGATATTGGGTTTTTCTATCTAGAAATTCTCAGTATTAGCCCGGAGTCTGGAATCTGTGCCCGGTATGGCGATAGGCTCGCCCCCTATCACATGATGGGACCGAAATTCGGCGAAAAGTGGGTGTACTGGTTACACCTCTGCCTACCCCTTCGGGGATTACAGGCGTGAGTGTATATGTATGTATATGTACTATGAATATTATATTTTTGGGATGGACTAACAAGTTTCTAGGGTGGGGCTGGCCCACACCGAGATGGACGGCAGCGCGGGTGGTAAGGCCTCGTTCGCTGTGGTTGTTCGGTGCGCGGGGGCTCCTTAGCCCTCCATGGAGATGGGCTGCTACGCAGCACCGCGCAGGGGAGATTCCGGCAGCAATTCTAGCACTCCTTAGAATACCCCGGGATCGCTTCGCAAGCGCCGGAGATGGCCACCGCGGGGTTTTAGCTGGTAGTGTTGGGTGGGGTGTACATAGGGGTTAGGGACTCGGCCCAGCGGCAGCACGGATAGCCATCATTCGTGCGAGGGGGATGCTGGGTCGTAAGACCAGCTAGTCCAGCATACCCGTTTTATTCTTAATCCACTTCCCTCCGGAGCGGGCGGCAGTAATAAAATGCTTTCCCCGCGACAACAAAAAAAAGGGTGGGGCTGGCCGGCCCACTTACTGAACCCTAGTAAGTGCAACGTGGTTGTCTATAGTTATTTACGTTTGAACTTTGTTTACGGCCTCGGTGGCGCAGTTGTATTCGTGCATGCGTTACGACTGCTGTGCTGAGGTCTCCGGTTCGATCCCCGGGTCGGGTAAAGTGATATTGGGTTTTTCTGTATAGAAATTCTCAGTATTAGCCCAGAGTCTAGAATCTGTGCCTGGTATAGCGATTGGCTCGCATTATATGACCGAAATTCGGCAAATAGTGGGTGTACTGGTTACACCTCTACCTTCCCTTTTGGGAATTACAGGCGTGAGTGTATATGTATACTTCGTTTATGAATGAGCCAAATTATCGCAATCCAAATAATGTGTATCATTAGTGAATTGTAACAAATGGATATTTACTATCGTTTTCTAAAATATGAAACTGTAATTAATTAAACGCTGTGAACTTCAACGTAATTAATCTTCGTTTAGTTAACAAAAGTAAACTACGTGAGTGTCAGTTGTGTATTTTCATGTAAATAAAAAAAACTATTTAAATATTATCCATAAATATTTTTGGAATTCAAAAGTTTATAGACTATGATATATTTATAGAGCCAGCCAATTCCGAAATTACTATAAAAATGTTACTAATTGTGTGTGTGTTTTTATTTAATTTATCAGAGTATATATCTATATCTATCATAAAAAGGATCCCAAATCACTTATTAGAGGAATCAGCACATGGTAATTCTCACAACGCAGAGCGGCCAAAGAGCACGGATAACGCGCCACTTGCAACAATAAACATTACCTTGTTATTATTTATTTTAAACGTAATATCTGTTTTGTTCCACCACGCCTAACCAGTAACCACTGTCAAGTGCGCCTGTACACATTTATAATGTTAAAACTAAATATAATTTAGTGTGAAATAAATATTTACTTACGGCAATAATAAAATTTTACGTGTTATCTATGTAGGATATGCTCGTAGAAAAATTAATATGCCTTCTTTCATGTAAAAAAATATAGCTATCGGTGACTTTATATTATTATTATTTTTAGGTCGGTTTTTAAATTCTAGTCAAACATATCTGTCTGTATATATAAAAGAAGAAACTGACTGACTGACTGACTGACTGACTGATCGATCAACGCACAGCCTAAACGGCTGGGGTTAGAGACTTGAAATTTTGACAGTAGGTACCTTTTATCACGTAGGCATCCACTAAGGAAGGGTTTTTGGAAATACCACCCCTAAGGGGGTCAAATAGGGGATGAAAGTTTGTATGAAAATCCGTCATTTTTGAAGTTAAATTCATGAAAATTTGTATTTGGCATTTTAGTTAAAAATAAAAAATATGTGTTTCAGGATTTTTGGAAATTCCGCCCCTAAGGGGGTAAAATAGGGAACGAAAGTTTGTATGAAAATCCGTCATTTTTAAGTTAAACGCATGAATATTGGTATTTTGTATTGTATACTTTTTCTCCCAAACATGAACTCCACGCGGGCGGAGCCGCGAGCAACAACTAGTTTAGTATATTATACTACTTTTCTTTGAAATCGAGTATTTATGTTCCATTACTTACGATCTTCTGTCGCATAAAACAAATCGATTCATTTATGTTCTTGTTCCAGAATTAAATATAATGCTGGTAATAACCAGCGTTGACAAATAATATTTTAATCGGTAGAAACTCATATTACTGCAGCGTTGTTAAAACAAACACTTGGGTACGAAAATATCGACTGAAAATCTAGGCGAATATTATTGAAATGAAATATTGTTTGGGTGCAAGTGAGCTGCTCGCCTATTTATGAATTTGTAGTTGCAATGTCGGCATCGATCAACATTTAAAGTATGTATTTGGGAAGACATTTGGCACACATACGCTCTCTAAATCTCCGACGCGTACTCAATAATGACTAAGATAAGACCACTAACAATAAATATCAGTAAGTCGTTAATGACACTGTAAAACGTTCTTGTAACTTTAATCTTTTGGGACAAGTGTCAACGGCATTCATGAATGTTTACGTTTTACCATCGATTACCAAATGACTTCAACAAAACCATTAGCGTGAGTTTACCTTCACTATTATGAACGAGTGACCTAGATATTAGGAATGTGTACACCATTCTTAAACAAAATAGGAAACGTGTCACAAAATATTATTACACTTTTAAGTTTATTTACGATATATTTTTATTGTTTCTTAATCTTTAGGTAATATGAATAAATTGAACACAACATCCTTTATGAGAAATTATTTAATTTTTATTTTTTTTTTTTATTCTAGTCGGTTCACCAACGGTTTTCACATGAGTACATATATAAAAAATAACAATGGTTTTAGCGTTTTAGTCTAAATATGAACTCCAACTTATAGGTCAACACAGCATGCATAAAAATTAAGTTATAACTTATAATTATTTAATAGTAAACATATCAAATAAATTTACATAAATAATTTTATGCAAAAAACAAAACTCATTTAAACACAACAATATTTTCTCAGAACATCAATGCTAACGAGGAACATGATTCAACTTATCATGCCTGGACACCGCAAATTCTTTGTCATCAACTGAAACAGTTCTGTTTTATGTACTCATTTCTGTGGGCAAATGGATACAAGATTACAAGTTACTAAAACATCTTGATTCGTACTTCGGCATACATAATCGCTTTTAACCTCTGGTATGCTGGTTGTTGGGTCCATCGGGGATACCGACGCGATTGTTTTACTGAGATATTATAACTAAACTAAACACATATGCTGCTTTGATTGGAATCATTTTCGGATATCTACTATTGATGTAAAAAATCTATTATTTCATCGAGACCGCGATAACCACAGTTACCTAAATAGCTATATAAATACGCTCTTACGCCTGTAATCCCCGAAAGGGTAGACAGAGGTGTAATCGGTACACCCACATTTCTCCAAGTTTAGTACACGTGATGTGATAGGGAATGAGCCTATTGCCATACTGGGCCAATTCCAGACTTCTGGCGGATACTGAGTATTTCGCAATACTCAATACCACTTTTACCAGACCCGGGGATCGAACCCAAGACCTCAGCACAGCAATCGTGCCACAATATAATGTTGGCAGACAATATAATGTTTAAAAAATATACAATATTTGTGTCCAAAGTATAATTTTGATAACTTAGTTTAGCACGAAGCGTCATTTTTGCTGTCGGAGGCTGAAATATCTGAAAATGTTGTGAACCGAGTGATAAGCATTGAATATCTTTATAACACACTTTTATTTTTCGATTTATGACGACATTTAATGGCCTGTTTTACTGCAGCAATATATTTACAACTGTTACGTTACGAAAACGAAGTATGTTTTTTTCAGTTGTTAAATAAATTACAAAATGAGTCATACAACTGCCATACGCATGAATGAAAACCCGAGACTGGCTTAATTTTCATGATATATTTCCAACTAATAATGCCCGGAATATTCTATCGAAAACCACAAGAATTGTGAATAATCGTTAGCTTCCATGTGACTCAGATATGAAGCGCGTTTATATTTCCATGATAAATTATCAACAGCACCTATTCCACGAATTTTCTCAGCAAGTTTATGATTTCTTCCCATATTTCACAAAAGTATTTTAAACACACAATATTAATGGTTCTACTTCACATAAGCATTTCAGTTATTACGTAGCTTCTCAATAGAGAACGCAGGTATAATAGCAAATATAGCTAAACAAAATAAATTATCATATAAATCATCAAAATTATAAAAGTAACCGTCTAAATGACAGCCCCCGTGGCACAGCGGGCGAGTAGCCGGTTGTGAAACGAGAGGCCGTGGGTTCCATTCCCGCACCGGGGCAAAATGTTTGTGTGACAGACGGATGTTTGTTTCGGGTCTGGCTGTTGTGGGACCTTAGTCCCTCTTTGTCTTGATACCCACGATACAGGTTTTACCTAGCGTGGGGTCAGAACTATGTGTGTGACTGATGGGTGTAAAAAAAATCGGAAACCAGAAAAATTTATGAATTATTCATTACATTTTCATTTTTCAGTTGTGTGTTTCCCTCTGTTTCAATAGATCTTCGTTTTTAGCAATAAACTCGTATATTTATTTTTCGCGATTAAGCTAACAACAGTACCTAATCCAATTTATTAAAGTATAGTTTAATAGTTAATACAAATTAGTAGTTAATACTGTAATAGGTTAAAGATTTTAATATGTATAAAAAGTACACCGACTTCAATAAAAAATAAAAACCAAATTATGCGTCACTATAAAATTTGAGGTTTGCCCTAGATTTTTCTGAGATCCCATCATCAGATCCTGACTTGGTGCCAATGGGACCACCTGGGAAGTATACCCTTTTAAACAAAAAAAGAATTTCTCGAATAGGTCCAGGCGTCTTCCAGTAATCGGGTAACATACATTCCGACGAATTGTTAACCTCCTCCTTTTTTGAAGTCTGTTGAAAATGAACCCAGAAAAAGCACGTATACCGACGCGAAGACACTTTAATAGCCCGTTGCCTATAAAATAACGTTGAGCAATATACATAGAGTTGTTTGCCTGCCGTTTATGAGTTAAAGCAATCACCCTTGTCAAAGCGTTGTTTATATTCGGTTAATGGTTCTGCGGCTAATTTTGGGCTAGCCTTGAAAAGCACTTCATACTGCGAAATTACGTGTAGTATATACATTTACCTTGTCAAATTGTTTTTACTGTTTTGTCTGTAGGTACGAGTGTAATGATAATATTACCACAACACTACCCCATCGTAAAATATATTAGCATCAGGCATCAGCAATATTCTTAGGGGTATATTTTCCAATAGCTGTTGCTCGCGGCTCCGCCCGCGTGGAGGTCATATTTGAGACAAAAAGTATAAACTACAAAATACCAATTTTCGTGCATTTAACTTCAAAAATGAAGGATTTTCATACAAACTTTCTTACCCTATTTAACCCCCTTAGGGGGGGAATTTCGAAAAACCCTGAAATATGTGTTTTTAATTTTTAACTGTAAGGTCAAATACCAAATTTCATGCGTTTAACTGCAAAAATGACAGATTTTCATACAAACTTTCTTCCCCTATTTTACCCCCTTCGGGATGGAATTTCCAAAAATCCTGAAGTATATATTTTTTATTTTTGACTAAAAGGCCAAATACTAATTTTCATAAACTTAACTTCAAAAATGACGGATTTTCATACAAACTATCATCCCCTATTTTACCCCCTTAGGGGTGGTATTTCCAAAAACCCTTCCTTAGTGGATGCCTACGTCATAAAAGGTACCTACTGTCAAAATTTCAAGTCTCTAACCCCAGCCGTTTAGGCTGTGCGTTGATCGATCAGTCAGTCAGTCAGTTTCTTCTTTTATATATACAGATGACAAAATAATATATTTTTTCATCTAAAATATTTTGCGAGTCAGCGGTGTAATTGCCCCGGAATTCAAATACTAGGATTTGAAGTCAGAAAAACCAGGACAATTCAGTTTAAAAACAGGACGCATCTTTATTTTAAAATAGCGTACACACTTTCGAGCCGAGACACCGCTCCTAAAATAAGGATTGCAAAAGTGGTGTGATAATTTTAAAATACAGGACCTTATCAGGGCGCTTTAAAAACCCAGGACGCTGTTAAAAACTATCCAGGACACTTCAGGACACTCTAAAAACCAGTACATGTACGGTTGGTAACTCTACCCTACATCAATGAGCGGAAAGAAAAAGTGGATCGTTTCACGTTACGCTCACGTCTTGTCCAACGTGGATATAATTATGGTGATTACCCTATTTTGATTATATGGCTTCTTATTGTTGGCATCTCAAATGATAAATTAAATAAAGTCGATAATAGATGCTAGAATAACAAACACTATTAAGGGGTGCCGTTGCGCATGACATTGTGAAACAACAAGGGTTTTCAATCCGCAAAGATTTTAAATACCTTTGACATACACAAAGTACACATAGCTGTGATTGTTTACTGAGATACAAGTCTTGATATAAGATCTTTTTATTTTTATATTCTTTATCGGTAGTGTGACTTTATATGTCATATTATTCATATTTTCTTTCTTTCTTGTGGCGCCATTCAGGGAAAACCGAAGCAAACATTCTACTTCTTATTCTGTTTAATAAAAGCACACACTGTTCATATCGTTTTTCAGATTTTCCTACTCCATAGTAGCTAGTTTTATTTAAAGCTGAAGGTGGACAGACCTATTACTTCACCGATTTCGCAAATTATATATTTATTATTATAATAGACGCACGTGGTGGGATTTTATGTGTAAGTGTAACATACTTTGGGTGAGATTAACACTTGTCCACGCTTTCACAATCGTAGAAAAACTAATAATGAAAATTAAATGTCCTATAAACAAAACCTTGACTATATATAGATACATATACCCAATAGTCACATGGTCATGACCAACTCTAAGATACGCGTCTTGAGTGGTGGGTTTATATTCACACAATTCCTGATGGAACTACGAGAGCTTTACGGTCTCACAAAACCCACTTCCGAAACATATTTGTGGGTCACACAGTCTTTTCTTGGTGCGGAAATCGAACCTAGGGCCTCTCGTTTTACAACCATCTACTCACTGGCTTAACCACGAAGGATGACAAATACCTATTCTACTATTTTTGATATACCTAATAATGCAATATTCCTACCGGAGTTTACGACTGCCTCGGTGGCGCAGTTGGAATTGCGCATACGTTACGCCTGCTATGCTGAGGTCTCGGGTTCGATCCCCGGGTCGGGTAAGTGATATTGGGTTTTTCTATTTAGAAATTTTCAGTATTAGCCGGAGTCTAGCACCTGTTCCCGGTATGACGATAAGCTTTATGGGACCGAAATTCAGCGAAACTTGGGTGTACTGGTTACACCTCTGCTTACCACTTCGGGGATTACAGGCGTGAGTGTATATGTATGTGAGTTAGCCAGCATTCATAAAGACTCCAAAAAAATATTAGTCTGTAAAAGTAACTAACTCTATTTATTATTATCCAGTTACCTTTTCTTTTTAAAGGGTAAACGGTATCTTTATATTAATTAGGAACGTTTTAAATAATTTGTTGTAAAACCCAGTTTAGTCTTGCACTTCTTCTCCCAATTTGACGTAATATCTTACAAAATATACTCTCAAATTTAAGATAAAAAAATGTAATGCGACAGTGGTTTATGAACCATGCTTTGTCAATGAAGCCAAAAAATAGGTATCTACTATTCAATTTATTCAATTATTATATTAATAATTATTCAATTATTATATTAATAATTATTCAATTATTATATTAATAATTATTCAATTATTATATTAATAATTTGACTTATTCCTTACCTCTTGAATAAATAATTCTTCGTTACTAACTGCCGTGTCCACAAGATAACGGTCGTCACAGGGATACCCGTGCATATAGAAGAAATTCCCATAAGCTGTTAAATTAGACAGTTCCCTGCCTTTAAAGAGCGGTGGGTTGAATGGGTTCACTTCACTTATGCCTGTGTCCAAACAAGAGGCGTTGAATAACACCTGCCCTGGGCCGCAGCATTTCCACATGCACACGCGACCGACGCAGGGGCAGCCGTAGCGTGTCACCAGGTCATCTTCTGTCACTTCGTACCATACAGACTTTGGGTATTCTAGTCCATCATAAATGACCGCGCCATTCTCCAGAAGCACTCCAGCACTAATGTTTACACTCTCCACTCGAGTACAAGGATTGCAAGTGCACCACGTTATTAGCAAAATATGCGTCAACACGAGCAAATAATTTTTCATTTTTGTTGTTTTGTTGCACTCATTTAAATTACATAAAAGCACATATTCGCAACCCGATTTAGTAAATTAATGTAGCAGGATTTGATTATGACTAACAATAAAATTAATGTGAATTGTAATCGCACTGCGTTTATCAGAATCGTAGTGTTCCTTATCTGGACACTCGTGAGGTAATTTGATGTATCATTTTATTATGATAAAGTGATAAGAGTAAGGTGGGCCGCGATCGCACGTTATGATGTTTGCCGTGGGATGAAGCGTGTGCTTGTCTACGAGGTTAATTCCCGACTGGCTACAGAGTACAGGCTAACCACTAAAGTTGCACTTTGCAGGTCCTACGTGCGCCATTGGCTATTAAGTTGTATTAACAGGGACTCAGCGTTTTATCACCTACACTAATTGTTTACATCATATGTATATAGTTATATTATAATTACTGTATAACTCTTTGCGTGTTTAGGGGCATTCCACGTGAAGCGGACAACGAAAAAAAAGTTAGGTTCTGAAATTCGTTCATACTAGATATACTAATACTTCTAGGTCACATGAACGTGTACACATAATATTTTTTTTATTTGAGGTTTAGTTGTTAAGATATGGGATTCTAAAGATTTCAGATGATTGACGGAAGGGTTTTTTGGAATATTATTTTCATATTTAAATAAATTATAATAAAACAATAAATGTAGCAGTTTTTATAGAAAACTTACTGCTCTGTTTGATTTTGGACTCGGATTCTAAATTAGTTTTTTTTTCTAGTTATAAACCGGAAGTTTTAAGTAGAGTAGTAGTAAGAAGTATTTTTTAATAACTTTAACCAATTTAATTGTATTTATTTTTACTGCAAAATAAAGCTATATCTATATAAATTGTGCTATAAAAATTTCAGAAGGGGGATCTGAATTAGTTTAAGAAATAAATCAACTAGAGTACGTACATATCACACTGGACGCTTACTCAAGTTAGCTGGTTTGTACAAAAATGACACACTACATAGTGAAACTGCGACATCACCTGTTTATGCATAAAGACAAATATTCTGAACTAGTTTTACACTTGATACCTATACATTATTTATAATGATTTTACAACTAAAGGAAAAAAATTGTCTCAAAAGAAAAATATTATATATTTTTTTTAATTCTGACGCGGCAAAGTGACCACACTGCACCTGATGGTAAGCGCAGTGGCGTCCAGATAGAGTATCAAGTAGCGTGAGACAGTCTATCCCTCGCACTCAACACAGTCATGCCGGCCTGCTGTTTAGCTTCTTCACACTACGCCTAAAGGACCCAGGATCGTAGGAAGGAGGCAACACGGTAGCTAGCAAGCTGTTCCACAGCTTTATGGTGCGGCAAAAATACGAATATGCAAACCTCTTGGTTCGGGCCGGGGTAGTAGATACCACGGTGTGGCTCCGCAAGCCAGTACCCGTGGTTCTGGTGTGAAAGGGAGAGAATGGGATAAGATCAAGCAATTCTTCAGAACATTCACCATGATACAGACGGTAGAATACGCTAAGCGCGGAAATATCCCTTCGCAGCTGTAGCGTCTCCAGGCTGATGGTAACTTCTGCATCATTCACAATGCGGATGGCCCGCCGCTGCAACCCATCCAAGACATCGAGTAGGTAAGTACTTAGCGGAACCGTCCCAGAGATGCGAGCAGTATTCCATTCCCGGTCGCACCTGTGCTTTATATGAGCGGTAGAGCTGACCGGGCGTGAAAAACCGCCGCACCCTGTTCAGGATTCCCACTCTGCGTGAAGTAGTATAATTTATATTATTTTCAATTTTACTATGACAATCAACACTAGTCCGTTTTATAACCATGCCTCCAGTAGTTCGCACAAAACAGTGGCATATGGTGGTAATGCAAATCAGCAAAATACTCGTCTTTATCTCACATGCCAAAGTAAAGTCAAAATGATTGTTTATACAAGCATCTCTATAGTGGTCTAATTTTATACTTTAATGTCTCCATTGCTATGAAATAGTCTGTGGTTTGTTTGGACTTTTTGAACTTTGCCTACTCGGGAGCTTTAAAAAGGCAGTCATGACAAGGCACCGATTGTTTTTGTATTTGCTGTTGGCAGGCTATTCATATCCGCCCGGATAGCGACCACCGTACACAGGGTGTAAACCCCGCAACAGTGGCACACGCAAGTGTGTCGCATTCTGGGATCAGCCAGTGTATAGGTATCCGGTTTTTGTCGGGGGTCTAGAGTTGGGGTACGATGCCCGTTTTGCGGCCTTCTAAGTACTCTGACAATAGACCCTCGACCGCTTCTTCACCTTCTTGCCCATAGCATAGTGGAAAGAAGTAGGCCGGCATGATTGTGTTGAGTAGCGGGGGATAGATTGTCTCTGGCTACTCGATACTCTAATCGGACAGCACTGTGCTTAGCATCAGGTGCAGTGTGGTCACTTTGCTGTGCCAGTATAAAAAATGTAGTAAGTATTGTGACCTCATTAAATTATTTATTATGTTTATCTTACCATTATCTCGGGACCACAGAGTCCCGTTAGACAATTTTAATCTAATATTGTGATGTGACACCAGCCGCCGGTAATCCCTGTATACACTACACAAGTGTACCCAAGGACAACCCCGGTTGGTGTAGGATTATTGTAGTGATGGATAAAATGTATACTGGTCTATTGCGGTGAAGTGTTAGTGAATTGGGTATATGGGGGGAATTATGGCACCTGCATGACCAACGTAAGACACAGATAAAATAAATGGGCTCCCCAAAAAAAGACGTTCTAAAAAGCGGCAAGGGGGGCAACAAAAATAATTAATTAATATTATTATGCTTTTAAAACACAGCCTTTATGCGCTGAACACACGTGTTGGAGTCGTGTGTATACTAAGGTTTATATACATTTAATTGAGGCCGTCAGCGCAAAAGTGGCCTAAGCTTGAGACAATGAGTATGAAAATAATGGGATTTGTATATTCATGAATTTTAAATCAATGTACATAAATGCAATTTTTGCAATGCCATCTGGTTGTCATCATATTGGCAATTGGTAAAACTAGATATAGGCCGGTTTTGCTATACATCTTCGCACATTTTAAATCATTTGTAGTACATAGGTCAGATTATGAAAAATTGAGGGTAAGGCCACTTTTGCACTGATAGCCTCAATTCTGGATTTGTCTGTCCGTTGTGCGAATTATCCTACAGGTATTTAACTAGTTTCCTAATCGATATGGAATATTATATTATCAATAGAACCCAAAACATTTTTTTTTTGAATTATTGTCTAACTGTCTGTCAAGGCATCACGACCAAAGTACTATATTGCGACAACAGAAACGACAATAAATTCATAAAGTGTATCTCGAGGTAACATTTACGGTCTTATTCATAATGAGTTATCGGAGCTTTATAAGGCCGTTAATACAAGCTCTTTAAAAACTGTTGAGCATTTTATCTCTAGCCATTATAAATAAAAAAATATTAACAAGCTCCTATTAACGGCCTTATAAAGCTCCGATAACTCATTATTAATGAGACCGTTAGTCTTTATTACATTTCAATCGGTGCATTCAATAAAAATTTATGCCTGTTTGAACGAGTATCTGTATTATGCAAAGAGTAGTTGTGAGAGATAAAATAATAAATAACACCCAACAGTCACACACATAGCCCCGATCCCACACTAAGATACGAGTCTTGTGTTGTGGGTATCAGGGACTACGAGAGACTTTCGGTCTCACAACACCCAGACCCCGGACACACATGCCTGTCTGTCACACAAACATTTTTCCCGGTGTGGGAATCGAACCCACGGTCTCTCGTTTCACAGCCGGCTATTCGTCTACTGCGCCACGGAGGCTGTCAAATGATTTTATAAATTGTATAAGATAACTTCCACGCGGGCTGAGCCGCAGGCAATAGCTAGTTTATATTATGAGAGTAAGAAATAAGAATTAACGCAATCGTCCTACTTTAGATGGCGTTAATATTGGTAGATTTCGTAGTGATATTTGACTTTTTTGGAATGCATCGCTTTTACACCTCTTTAAAATTGTAAATCATCTTTATCTTTGGTGTTCGTATAGTAGGTAATAAAAGGTATTTAATGTTTTGTACATGTCGTTTCCTTGTGAGAACGTCAACTCTACTATACGCTACTAGCGCAGTGCGTTAATAAATAAAACATGTATTTATTATTTGCCTTTTAATTTAAAATAATTAGAACAGTATAACAATGCGTCTACTAACTACAGTCTTCAATTAAAGTTCTGGGCTGCATTACCTGAAAACAATAAATTGATATATAGAAATTTGTATTAAAACAGAAGATATAGGAGGGACAGAATAATAATAGACGTTGTTACATTATCCATTTAATAATTATTAAATTATATTTTGACTAGCTATTGCTACTCGTATGGACTATGAGTATCAACCGCCCTAATTAAAATATCGGACTTTGCATTTCTGAGCTTAAAAAAAATTGCTGTGTGCTTTAAATTATGCTAATTTACTGTGAACCAATGTATTGATGAAATTATGTAGATAGACAAGGAAAGCTTGCTGGTGGTAGGATATTCATATCCGCCCGGATAGCGACCACCGTACACAGGGTGTAAAATCCGCCATAGTGGCACACGCCAGTGTGTCGCGTTCCGGGATCAGCCAGTGTACGGTTTTTCTCGGGGGTCTAGAGTTGGGGTACAATGTTTGGCTATTTTGCGGCCTTCTGAGTACTCTGACAATAGACCCTCGACCGCTTCTTCACCTTCTTGCCCACGGCGTAGTGTGAAGAAGCAGGCCGGCATGATTGTGTTGAGTAGCGGGGGATAGATCGTCTCTCGCTACTCGATACTCTAATTGGACCGCACTGCGCTTACCATCAGGTGCAGTGCAGTCACTTTGCCGTGCCAGGATAAAAAAAAATCGCAGCGTAGGCCGTCCAGCAGCAAGATTCAGATTCAGAAGCTTCGACCTCGTTAAGATCGGAGGTCGAATCTGGATGAGACTGGCTCAGGACTGTGGCATGTGGCATAACATGGAAGAGGCCTATACCCAGCAGTGGGATTCTAAAGGCTGTGGATGATGATGATGTAGATAGATAACATACATTACATACATAAGGTATCTACATCTATATATATTTAGTAACAAATAAATATAAAAATGTAATTGATACATACACTCAGGGTGTTGGTGCCACCATGGCCGCAGCAGTCAGCTGGGAGATGATACTGCCGGCTGCGACGTTTCCAAAGTAAGCCTGTGCTGCGGCTGCAGTGCTCCCCGCGGCGATGCCGGTAACGCCAAACCCGAGCAAAGGTGCTATCAACGGGATCAGTAACCCACCAGTAAGGTAAATTGCAGCTCCTCCAACCAACTGCACTATTATTGCTGCTACCAGCCCCATTGCAGTTCTGCAATGTTATACCACTATATTTTTTTTATCGTTCAAGGCCTACAAGGCACTCATGAGTTTTTCTTCTAGTTACATAGGCGTTCATGAGCGGTGGAGATCACACCATCAGGTGACTTACTTATTATTTAATTATACAAATCAAACAGAAAAACTTATTTTTAAGTCGGTTAAAAATGACTGATGAGCAGAGAGACTTGTCATTCTGTCAGTCCGCGCTTTTAATTTGAATACGGAATGCATAACAGTAAAAGATCCCTTAGTCCGTACCGCTAAATATAGTTTGTGCAATGTGATTTAAAACGGAATTAAAAAAAAACAACAGCAATCAATTATAAAACAGGTGGGAAGACTGTAAATACCACAGAATACGTTTTACTCGATGCAGACCAGTTTATTTTAGACTTTTTATGCCTACTTGTTGTAAGTACAGAGACTATCCCGCCCACACATCCACCTCTGTAACTCCTGTTTAGCCAGGATAAAAAATGGCACACATTTTGTCGACACCAGCGATCTATATGTAATACGTCGACACCGATTTAAATGCAACTTATGCTGCATTATGGGAATTGGGCTTGTTGTAAATACAGAATACTAATTCGCAATTGACACTGTAACTAAATATTGACCGAATTATGAATAGTTAGGTTAACGGTAGGCAGCGGCTTTGCTGTGCCCTGGTATTAGTGCCTTGGCAGAAGTCTATGGGCGGCGGTGACTTCTTACCATCAGGTGGCCCGTCTACTCGTCTGCCTATCGAGGCACTAAAAAAATAGTTTATAAATTAATTAACTACTATTAGTATTCTGCCTTACTCTTAGTCTCCTCAGTAATTTTAGTTGACGTTTAAATAATCCCGAGAATCCCGTAAAAATACACACGTTCTAAATATCACTTAAAATATTAACAGAAAACCGTTTGGGTATTATTTCATATTCATATATTTATCATATTTCATTACATGTCACGTTTGACATTACTGACGTTAAAACTGGTGCAGAATCAATGACGAAAAAACACATAATATTCTTATTATTATTATTTCTATATTCTTTCGTCATTGTTCGGAATACATATGCAAACATAGATTTAGGATATAGATCTGCAACCCTAGAAATATATTGTCTTATTGTTATGTAGATAAAAGGCAGTCATGCATAACATTCTTCGGGGGAATTCAGGAGAAATAGATATATTATGTTTTAGTAGCATATAAGAGATATTATTCAACATATTTCTTCAAATACAGGATTCTACTCGCTTGTCCATAAACGGCAATTTGAGGGTCATGCTTAGCGTTTTCATATTTTTTGTGACTTAAATCTTATCATCTCTGCTGACCACATCATGGCAATATATAATAGGAGCGTTAATAGAAGTATTGACTATAATTCCATAGAATAAAGCCATGGGTCACCTATTCGCGTTCCTATTACAGGACATCACAAACCGTCCATTTGGTCCATTGTGTCCAAGATAGAGCAACTTTAATATGATTATAATATAAAATCATGACAATATGTTGCTCTGCACGCCATTTTTACTTTCGAGGTTTTCATCGATACTATCAATGTTTCGCTCTCTAAAAGAGAGTCCCATAGTAGGCTATTTGACAAAATTGAAAATACACTGCAAATTATCCTGTTAGACAATAGCTTAAAAAACCATATTTTACTTAATTTTAAACAAAATAATGTATATTTTTTGCAAATTAAACAAAATAAAGTACAACATTTTTTTTAATTTTATGTTAGATGTGAACACTCTGTGATTGATTGCAACTCTGGTGACGTCACACGTAAGTAAACATAGTTTCTTCGAGTGATTTTATTTCGCGTTTTATGTTTTATGGGTGATAAATTCTATTGTTGATCTATTTTTGAAGCAGTTTTATGATAATTGTTGATAAAACAATGATCACAGCACGTCGTTCCTGAGTTTGAATAACGTGTCACAAACAATGCCAAAAATATCATTGATGGCGGCCATATAATTACAGACACCTGTAGCGTGCAGTGTATTTAGTTCTCATATTTCCCTCTTACCCCAGTCAATTAGAAAAATAGAATTATTAAATTCATGATATTTAAAAAAAACGACATATTGAAAAGCTCTTTTTAAGTCTGTGATATATATTCTAAATATCAACGAAATTATGTTTAAAAATCAGCGTCTTTCAAAATTCGAAATAACACTTATCGGTAACTTCTGGAAATAGCTATTATAGTATTTGGTATAAACTACTATTTATGTTATAAAAATAGGTAGTGGTTATCGTAGTGAGGTGCCTAATACCCACATTATTTTTGGATTAAATATATCCACGATTATTTTACACTAACTTAGAATATAGTTATCATGGTGGCGTCTTTACGCCATTTTCGCACAACAAAATCAACACACAAGCGGGTAAGTAAGTAGCTTTCGCAAAGCATAAAAGTTGCGTATATAAGTAAACATGATGCGAAGTAATATTATTGAGAAAGTATGTATGTAACAATAGGTACCTGTATTTTCGTAATTAAACTTCAAAGAAAACAAGCGTCACTGCCAAAGACGTCACTGCGAATGATACTCTTTAGAGTATTTTGTTCCATGGAATGATCACCACGTTATGGTCTATGGATACGTCTATGACAGTTGCCTCCTTGATAATATTGATCCCAATATGGCGTAAGTCGGAAAGTCCCAACCATAGACACTGTTTTTTATTAAATAAAAGGCAATAGTTCTCCACCATGCAGCTATATCTATCGTTTTGTTCAAATCTGAGCTCAAATTGATAAAAAATAAAGTCCAATTTATGCTAAAAGGCCAAAGCTATGCCTGTAGTTTCCTTCATTTAAAAGTCAAAATCATGTGTATCATTTCTTTAATCGAAACACCGCCAACCATAGATCATTTGTAAGGAATAATTAACGCGTAGCCTGTGTACCATCATAAATGTCTTCAGTAGACATAGCATTTTTACTTTTTTATCATCTATGCTCATCTTTATTTTGTTTAAGTTATTCGTTATCACTATGGTAACTAAACTATGTAACTAAAGGGCAAATGTTTTATCGTTGTCGTTAAATAAAATATATGATGCAAATAATTCTACGTGATTTTTCTATATAATTTTATTGTTATAGTAGAAAAAAGAATAAACATCAAAATATCTAAAAATGCATTCGCATACTGCAAATCAGTCTTTGTAAGTAATAGTCGGCATTATTTGCATACATTGTTCGCATTCGTCATTCAAAATTTCGGCAACGGATACCATCGTCATAGACTAGCAAGTAGCTCATTTTTTTTTTAAAACGGTCGTCACTATAAACGTTGAGATTTTATTTTTTTTATTCAGAGATGAGCATCGTTATTTTGTTGACGTTATCCGTTGTTACTGGCTACAGTGTCTGGCATCCAACTAGCGTAGAGCCTAAAATATTATGATAACAGTTGGCGTTGTCAAAAATATGTTTATGTTTAAGCATGTTATGTTCGAGGAGCCCAACCACAACTCATGGTGTGCGTTGAAGTCCCCCAGAAAAACCAATTCCGCTGTTGGAAACTGCTGCTGCGCGTCGTCTGTCGCCTGGCTAACGTATTCAAATAGCCGAGTTGTCTCCACGTCCCCGTCGTGTGACCTGTAAAGGCACACGTACACCCATTCTGAGATAGGAATTTTGATAAAATATCGATATATCGATATTATTTTTTAGAAATATCCATATTTATTACTAATAATTTTTTGGACGATATATCGACAGTTCGATATTAAAATATAGATATCGAAGATCAATATTTTTTTAAATATTTTTAATTTTTTCTCGTAAATTATTGATACTGCTTCTCATAATTTTTCTAGCAATCGTTCTGGTGTTAAATTGTTTAGGAAATTGAACACAAACGCATTTTTGAACATTTAAAAACATATGGTTTGCAGAAAACCACTCAAACATGAGGTCGATATAGTTTTGCAAAGCAACGGCATAATGAATACTAGGTACTGGATTAAATATTTTTTTGATCAACAACATACAATAAACAGGGACATTTCAATTGGTCAATGAAGTCCCTTATTTTTATAAATTATTAAATGAGACCCATGTAATACTCTAGAAAGGATGGTTACAGAAAACGACACTTCACCCTTAAGTAAAATAAGTAAGCTTCTCATATTAATGTATGTTTGGACATATTGCACCAAAGAACCATGTATACCAAAAAAATTCAGTTTATGATAAAGTAAAAGATGATTTACCTTACCGAATACATTAGAAAAATCTGTGTAAATATAATTTACTTGTACATTTGTTGCAAAGGCCTCACACAAATAATTTTATATTCCAATAGATTACTTATAAATTATAGTGTACCTATTTTTAACAAAACCGTGTTCATTAAAGGATAATTAGGGCTTAACATGATAATATATGCCATCGTGAATATTTGACGCAAATAGTTTCGCGAAACGAGAGAATAGGCATATAATTGTCACAGGAAGACTACTTTTGAGAACTAGCACTACATGTACTTTTTACAGTATAAAGGGGAAACTCCGAGTTGCAAAGATTGGTGGAAAACATAGATTTAGTAGTGGAAAACTATATAAAATGTGTAATAAGCACTAATAAGTCTTAATGTAATAATATGTGTAATAAGTCTTTTTTCTGCGTGGGTAGTTGTAAAGACTAGTCATACGGTTTTTGCTCTGTAATTATTTTAATTTTTTAAACACTTATTTATCTTAAATTACAACATTATATGTTCTTAAGATAGGCTAAACCGTCTACCTGCCAGTGCTAGTGTTATATCTCCCTGCATTCTTTTCCTATTCACTTTACCTTTCTTAGTCACTTCAACACTTTTTTTTTTCATCACTTTTTAATACCTGCACAATGGAGTCTACTTTGAAAACTACAATTGAAGATATGAAGATTGAATTCCACAAAAGGATGGCTGCATTCGAATCAGATCTCCATAAGTCTTCAGGTAGTGCGACGGGTTCCCCTGACTTGGCTGCTGACTTTGGCGCTTATAGGGCCTTTATAACACATGCACTCAGCCTGCTCCAAAACCAAATTGAAGCTCTGGCACAAACCGTTGACAATATGGAGATGCAAAGGCGCCGTAAAATTCTTCTTGTGCATGGGGTTGCTGAAGTAGTGGATGAAAATACTTCAAAGTTGATAGCAGACACTATAAAGCAGCGCTTTGGAATCACTGATTTCGGAGTTGGTAATATACAGCGCTGTCACAGGATGGGTCGGCCTTCTTCTTCCAAGAAACCAAGACCTGTTCTAGTTAAATTTCAGGACACCGCTACGCGTGACAAACTTTGGTACAGCAAAACCAAGTTGAAAGGCTCGGGTATTACCCTCTCGGAGTTCCTCACGAAGACCAGACACGACATCTTGGCTGCACGTGACAAATTTGGCGTGACCAATGCGTGGACCCGGGAGGGCACCATCTTCGTTCTAAGTGCGGGCGTACGGCATCGCGTGGTGTCGCTTACTCTGCTCGGGCAGATTACTGTAGACCCCCCCGCGAAGTCGAGTCCAGCGAAAAAGGCCATAACAGCACCTAGGACCAAGCGAGCAGCGACTACCAAAAAGTGAAGTTATCTTATTGTTA
Source organism: Laothoe populi (assembly GCA_905220505.1). Classification (NCBI taxonomy): domain Eukaryota; kingdom Metazoa; phylum Arthropoda; class Insecta; order Lepidoptera; family Sphingidae; genus Laothoe; species Laothoe populi. The sequence goes on from HG992160.1 coordinate 6,596,777, forward strand.
AAATCCGTATAGTCCAGGTAAACATAGTTTTGTGAATACTGCTTCCCATTTTTCACCTTTTTCTTATTGTTATTAATGTCCTAGACATATACCTAAATTATATTCTGATTATTTTTCGTTTGATTCTTATTCCTGTTCAGTTCTTGTTTTGTTATTATGGCGTTGGGATGTTCCCTTGTTAATTCTATTTACACTGATTTACACCCACACTTTGTTTATTATCTTGTGGCAAATGTCATTTTTCACAAGTAACGTTTTCTTTTTTTTTTCTTTTTATTCGCTCCATAAGGAACCGGCTAAGGTCTGAGACCATGCTGCCAAGTCATAAGTAAGTAATGTTTTGTTATTTCTTCTTTAGCAATTTTTAGCATAGTTCTAATTAAAGTTGTTTTTTACCTGGACTACTTATCAATATTGTAATGTTTTTTTCCCTTTCTTTATTTTACTTTATTATGTCCATTGATGTGTTCTTTTTTAAGTTTGTTTTAATTCTTTGATAAATTATTTTTATATATCTGTTATAACACAGCCGGCAGATGGATGATTGTTATTATATTGTTATTTTTATAATTTTATTTAATAAGTATTTTTTAATATTATAATATCTTTATTTATTTATATAAATATATTTAATAATTATTTTATTTAGATTATTACCTGTTTTTCTTATTATTTATTATTTTATTGGTTGTATCTATGTCTGAGCACAGTGATAGTGATGACAGTGAATTCTTTTCAGCGTGTAGTGATGATAGCTTCGTCAGCGTACCCTCTCTTGCCGAAACTATCTCGGCACAACTCTCTGACGTCCCCAGGAACTTTAATGTGATTCATATCAATGCCCAGAGTATTCCGGCTCATTTCCCTGATATGCTGGCTAGTTTTGACTGTACTCATATACATGCTATCCTCGTCTCTGAATCTTGGCTAAAGCCTTGTCTTTCTTCTTGCTCCTTCTCCATTCCTGGGTTCCACCTCATAAGAAATGACCGCACAGCACGTGTTGGAGGCGGCGTTGCCATTTATCTTAAAACTCAATTCCGCTATTCTATAGTAAGCGTATCACCACAACCTCCACCTTCTAATGCTGGTGAACATCTCTTCTTGGAGGTGGAATTCTCCCTTAAGAAAATTCTACTCGGTGTTTATTACTGTCCCTCACTTCTCATTAACTTTTTCTCTTCTCTCGAAATTATTCTTGAAAATCTCGTTCCTTCGTACAGTCAAACCATAATCATGGGTGACTTCAATACCTGTCTCCACAAGAACGATCGTCGTTCTATCTCCCTTATAAATGCTATCCAATCCTGCAACCTTTCTATTCTTCCACTTTCAGCTACTCACCACTCTCCTAACTGTACCCCTTCTCTTCTAGACCTTATATTTGTTTCCTCCGTAAACCATGTAGCTAAACATGGACAATGTTCCGCTGATGCCTTCTCTTGCCATGATTTACTATTCCTATCCTATCGTCTCCGCCCTCCTAAAGCCGTACCCAAAATCCTCCTGCAGCGAAATTTTCGAGGTATGAATCTTGGGAATCTTCGCATGGATGCCGACAACATTGACTGGAGTTCACTTCTCCTCGCAGACTGTGTTGATGCAAAGGTAGAAATTTTCACCAGCAAGTTGATTAGCCTTTATGATAAGCATGCACCGGTCCGGTCTATAAGACTTAAACACCTTCCGTCTCCATGGTTAACCGCTGAAATAAAAGAATTGCTCGCTAAAAAAGCGTTGACCAAGTCCAAGTACAATCGTCGCCCCAGCGAGTCCAACTGGGATAAGTACGTAACCATCCCCAGTGAACACATGACCTTGATATGATATAACAGATAAGTCATAGTTAGATAATGTCACGTTTATGTAATTTTCACGTATAAGTAACATCCTTTATTGGTATTATTTATGATATAATTCTGACATCATAACGATATAATTCTGACATCCTAATGATATAATTCTGACATCATAATGATATATTTCTTACATCATAATGATATAATATTAATATCCTTTATCTACGTATATTTGACGTAGCAATGATGTTAATTTTCTCACGCAAAACTAATTTATTCTAAACTTAATATGTTTTTAGGTAATGTCAGTCAAACATTATTTTGGAATTACGACCTAAGTTACTAACTGCCCGATAATAATTATACCTAAATGTTTCAATTATTATTCCACATTTATTCGTGCATTATTAAACTTTATCTCTGATCATCTGCTGAATCCTCCGCTTAGACAAATTATTTAGCATAAGGTTGGGCATGATCATATTTTTAATTAACCCCGAAAAAAAAACCTTAATTAAAAAAATATATATTGTTTTTAACAGTTTGTTTGTTGCAGAACTTTTTTAAAAGAAGCTACTAAGCCGTTCGATAAACGTGATCTTTATTTATAAATATAACTAATAAATTGTCGGCTCGAAAATAACTACAAGAATTAAATCTTAAAGTGAAGTCATAATTTCAGTAATAATGAAAATATTATGATATAATGACTCGGATTTATTAATAAAAGTAATAATATGCACGGGAAAATATTGACATAAGAAGTTATAAATGAATTTATAGCATTAAAGAAATAGTTTCATACTTACTTTAATAAAGTAATGTTAATTTTCCAACAATTTTAAATAAAACGAAGACTGGGCTTAGGCTTTACTGCAAATAATTCCATGTTAAATATACTACGATTGATGAGGCTGTATGATTTGAACCCTTTGCCTTCAAATTTGGCGCGCACGCCGCTTAATGATGGCGCCATTTTCACTGAACATAGACGAGCGAGTGTCTTGGTTAATAATTACAAATGATTGTTTACATCGCTTAATAAGTTTTTAACATAACGACAAATTTTTACTTTATTATTGGCTATTTGTAATATCACCTAAGAATAAGTATATCCTTATTATTTTTAATTTAAAATTGTGACTGTTAATAATAATATATTTAGACGTGTCTGTTTTAGATAATGAGAAATTAATAGTATAATCATTTTCAGATCAAACTTATACTGCAAATCGGCGAGTCTAACGGAAAAGAGTATATGGACAGAATATTTAAAAAAATATTTTCACCGTTTGCCAAATGGCAGAACGGGATGGGAGAATCTCAAAATATCCTGTTAAAGATTTGACTCTGATAAATATAAATCAAGGTACAGACACTATTCCATTTTTTTTTTCAATTTATTATTAAAATTAAAATGAAGCTAACAATTTTTCCATTCCAGAAACTATATTGACGAAATTTCCTTTTTGGGGTTCTGCCGAATTTGGAAAAAATCGCTGGTAACCAACTTGGCTTTCAACTTACGACTTGGTAACCGACGCGCAGTGGAACAACTCGGTCAACAAAAAAAAGCTAAACTGTAGCAAACAACAGCCAAAGTGAAGAGTCAATAAATTTATTCTAATATATTATTTGGTTGGTTATTATCCAGAAATTGTAACAGATTTCTTATGTTATGTATTAATACTTGTGAAATAAAAAATAAGAAATAATTTGTTGTTTTAATTAGTTAAAAATCAATATTTTAATAAAAATAAAAAGCGACATCAATGTAATTTCTAAATAAATGAAGCGTCATTATTCCGTCAGTAGTACGTAAAACTGAGTATATCAGGATGTCAGGTTGTCATCATCATTATGTCACGTGACTTACGTCACTATCTGACGTCACTAAGTGCGAAATAATGAGTCATTTATGAGTCAGTCCTTAGTCTTATGTTATGTAAAGCATGATATTGAACGACATCATACTGATGTCATATTTACATAAACGTGTTCACTGGGTCAGGAATCAGTGTAGCAAGGTGTGTAGGAATGCTCAACGCCGACATATTCACAACTCTGTCGAAAACGGAGATCCAGCTAAAGTCTGGAAATTTCTTAAGACCCTGGGAGTGGGTAAATCTCGACATGAGTCCGTTTCTAAGTCCATAGATTTAAATTCCTTGAACCGTCATTTTTCGTCTTTGTCTTCTTTCGACAAGGCGAGCAAAGATAATACTATTAAACATCTTTCTACCCTCAAGACTCCCAAATGTCCTGCTTTCGTCTTTAAACAATTTGCTACTTGTGATGTTGGGAAGACCGTTACACACATTTCATCAAATGCGACAGGTAGCGACTGTGTCAGCCGTAATATGATTCTTCCTATCCTTGACGAAATCCTTCCTATCATTTCCCATATCCTTAACTATTCCATTTCTACTGGGCTATTTCCTGCTGCTTGGAAAAAAGCACATATTATCCCAATTCCTAAAAAATCCAATGCCTCTGTTTTTTCCGAATTTCGTCCTATCTCCATTCTTCCTTTCTTGTCTAAAGTCCTTGAACGCCTAATCCATACCCAACTGAATGACTTTTTTTCAATACATGATCTCCTCAATCCTCTCCAATCGGGGTTTCGTCCTGGGCACAGTACGACTACCACTCTGACTCATATTACGGATGGCATCAGATCAGGTATGGAGGCAGGAAAGCTGACTGTCCTAGCATTGCTGGACTTCAGTAATGCCTTCAACACCGTCGATTTTGATGTATTACTTAGTGTACTGTGTTCGCTCAACATATCTCCAATGGCAGTTGATTGGTTTCGTAGTTACCTGTATGGACGCCAGCAGCGCATCTGTATTGAGGAAAGTTTTTCCTCCTGGTGCTCTGTTCCTGCTGGTGTTCCTCAGGGCGGCGTTTTATCTCCCTTACTCTTCGCTGTCTTTATTAATTCCATTTCTTATAATCTTCGCTCCTCCTACCACCTCTATGCTGATGATCTGCAAATATATACTCGGGCACCCGTGGACAAGATGGTCGATGCGATTGGAGTAATTAACAGTGATATCGAACACATATGTGAATGGAGCAAAGCCTATGGATTGAAGGTTAATCCTTCCAAAACTCAAGTCATTGTTGTCGGCAGCCCCAGGATGATTTCAAAACTGGACTGGGTCCAACTACCATCCGTTTTCTGTGACGGTACTACTGTTCCCTACAGTGACTCAGTCAAAAACCTTGGCCTATATCTGGACAAGTCCTTCACCTGGGGTCCGCAGCTTCGAGAACTCAGTCGGAAGCTGTTTGCCTCGGCAAGGTCCTTGCGAAGGCTACACAATTTTCTACCTATTACCACGAAGATTTCACTTTCGCAAACCCTCCTACTCCCTATCCTTGATTATGCCGATGTCAGCTATCTTGATCTCACTGAGGACCAATTAAATAAACTTGAGCGTCTTCAAAATTTCTGTATAAGATTTATATTTGGACTACGCAAATATGATCATGTTTCTGAGTTTCGTGCTAAGCTCAAGTGGTTACCCATACGACTTCGTCGGAATGCTCACATTCTTTCTCTTCTGTACAATATCTTGTTTAATCCTCTAGCCCCTTCTTATCTCAAACAACGCTTTCTTTTTCTCCATGAGTCACATGCAAGATCCTTGAGGTCGTCGGAGAATCTGAAGTTGAGGATGCCCGTGCACACCACAACATTCATGGATAAGTCCTTTTCAGTAGAAGCTGTTCGACTGTGGAACACACTTCCAGTTGTGGTGAGACAGGCTCAAACACTGACATCGTTCAAAAGAATGGTCAAACTACACTACCTTTCTCTCTCCACAGATACACCCTTAAGTATTAATTGAATCTATTGGTAATCTATAGTGTTTTTTTCTACATATATTTATTTATCTATGAAATTGTCTATATATATATATTATGTGTAATTATTTATTTATCATACATTTGTATATGTGTATGTATGTGTGTATATATTTGTAAAAATATACATTTATTTAAAGTATTTTTGTTTATTTATATTTATTGGTGTTTTTAATCCTTTATTCTTTAGACTGCCCTCTCTTTCTCCTTTTCTTATATCCATCCCATGGTTGTCTGTAAGAAATTGCCTAGAGCGATAAGACCGCCATTTGTACTTTTAATATATAAATGTAATCTTTCTTTATTTTTTAATCTTAAGTGTACAATAAAGAATAAATAAATAAATAAATAAATAATAAGCTCATTGGCGCACCGTTTAAGGTAGAAAGGAGGTATGACGTCAGGGCCATACCCATTAGAGAAGTCAAGTTTCTTGATTAAAAAAATATCGAAATATCGATATTTTGTTTCGATATATCAATCTCCGATATTGATATATTTAAAAATATCGATATACCGATATTTAAAAAAAAAATATCAACATCCCTAGTTATTAGCTTGTTTACTTGCATGTGACGTCACACCAGCGCCATTACAGAAATAGCGTTTTTGCCGCGGTTTTGGAGATTTAAACATTAACATTGATTTTTATTAAAAATACTGTATATTTTCCTGAAATATCAATGTAGTGTGCTTATTATGTAATAAAGAATAGTTTTAATTCATTTTCGAAAATTAGTCAAATAGCCTATTCAAAAGGCCGAAGCCATGTCTGAAATAAACACAATTATAAAGGCCGAAGCCATGTCTGTAATAGTCACAATTTAAAAGCCGAAGCCATGTCTGTAATAGCCACAATTTAAAGGTCTAAGCCATGTCTGAAATATTTTTTTTCACTTATTAATCACAATACAACATCACATCACATTCCCGCCATTTTTTTCTCAGAACTATTCAAAATTACGACATCACGTGATGTTTTTATTTTGCATTTTGTTCCCTCCACAGATTGCAGCTTTCAATAGCCGTTTTGAAATCGTTGTTTATCAACGATGTAATTCTATGGTAATAGCACCCGTTGTCGAAATGTTGAACAACGGATGGAACAATCTCAAAAAATGCGGACTAACATTTTTAGATATTTTAATGTTTATTCTTTTTTCTACTATAATAATTTAACAAGTACATAATAAATGTTTCGATTTCGAATTTCGATATTTTTTATTAAAAATCTTGACTCTTCTAAGGGTCTGGCATACATCCTTTCTTCGTTAAACAGTGTGCCAATGAACTTATTAGATTCAAAGATCTTGGAATCATATTTGAAAACCTTAACCTTAAAACGTGATATTTTTTAGTTTTTTTTAAGTTATAATTTTTCGCAATGAAATTAATATTATTTTCAACTTCGGCTAGCTAATTAAGCGTGTTATTTTTAAATATAATTTATTTTATGCTTTTAGTCTCGAAACAGCATCAAACGTACCTACTTATAATAAAATATTCGATTACAAATTAAGACCACATAAAAAATATAATCTAAAATGATACCTAATATTTTTTTATATCTTGTTGAACCTGGTGATAATAGGTCCTTGATACGTGTGTAAATATTCAAGTAAATCGGATGTCTTGAAGGTGGTGAACATTACGTTGAAGGATTCCGTTACATATATACTTAGTCTAATTGGATACTATTGTAGCTAGTATAAAGCGTGTAAAGACAATCGTAATCGTAATGAGCTACAAAATAATTTACCAATTAAAAAAAATTACTTTTATATTCAGAGTGCCTCTTACCAGTCGGTGATCACTACCGGTGTTAAACCTACTGATCACAGAGACATCTCTGAATATTTGGCGCTTATCAGTCATAATGAAGTCGATCTCATTCCTGGTGACATTATTGGGGCTTCGCCAAGTCCACTTCCTCTGGAAAAATGAATTCATCAAAAAGAGGCCCCGGGTCTCGAAAAAGTTGACTAGCATTTGCCCCCTGTGATTCCTGCACCCATAGCCGAATGATCCTACCCTCGATTCGCCGTGTCCTTGTACTATTGTACATTGGCATTGAAGGCACCCATTACAATCCCCGGGCTACGGTAGGGTACCACAAAAAGCTATTTTTGGCGACGTACAACGGACGCTCTCTGCGGTTGGACGAGCACATTGCTGAGTTGGAAGAAGAGCTAAGTCACATTAACTGGCATATTGTAGGGCTATCCGATATCCGAAGACAGGGGGAGGAGAAGATGGCCCTAGATTCTGGTCACTTACTCTACTTCTGAGAAGGACACCAACCATCCCAAGGTGGCGTCGGATTTATTATCCACAAGGCACTAAAAAGCAACGCTGTGGAAGTTGGCAGCGTATCAGCTCGAGTGGCGTACCTTATCTTAAAAATATACTCTGAAGGTTATACAAGTGTACGCCCCAACGTACGAAGACATAGGGAAAGCTATGTCTCGTACCAAGGCTTCCTACAGCGGTGAAATGGGTGACTTCAATGCCAAACTGAAAACTCCTAATAAATTGTTAATATTAATTTCTTACTACAGAAAAAAACATATTACGCAAAATTAAAAAAAAACTATTAATTTTCTTATAAAAAATCGATTTTTCTAAAATCGTTTATTATTCAAGTGAGAAAAATCATTTTTTTTCACTCAATGTCACATCCCTACTATGTTTACTTGCGTGTGACGTCACCAGAGTTGCAACCAATCACAGAGCGTTCACATCACAGATAAAATTTGAAATAAATGTTGTATTTTATTTCATTTAATTTGCAAAAAATATAAATTATTTTGTGTAAAATTAAGTGAAATATGGTTTTTTAAGCTATTCTCTAACAGGATGACCACAATTTGCAGTGTATTTTCAATGTTGTCAAATAGCCTATTGTGTTTATTTCAGACATGGCTCCGGCCTTTAGAATGAGAAAAATATCGGACATGGCTTCCCCCTTTTGAATGGATGAAGACTGCAGACATGGCTTCGGCCTTTTGTATAAGTTAAAACCAGAGAAGAAGAAGACTTTAATTCTAGCCCAGATTTGAAAAAATAACGACAGACATGGCTGCATGGTGGAGAACCTTTGCCTTCTCTTTTATAGGGTAAATAAATTAAAAAATTAAATAGTTCTATTCTATCAATAGTCTACTCTGCCATGTTGCAATGATATTAATATCTAATTTTATGTATTGTGAAAGAGCGCGGGAACGTCTAAGTGAGAAAAGACGTCCCCGCGCTTTCCGTCGTTTGTAAATGTGAACCGAGCGTAAAATCAGTGAAATGTGACGACAATGAATAAATAAATGGCTTAATTAAAACCTAGTTATTGAAGAGTGAAGATTTTATACTGAAGACATTATTTGAACAACATAAGAAACCTATGGGAAAGGAATGGAGAATGGCGGGAATAAGAGACGTGGCTTCGGCCGGAGAATTCATGATAAAGGAATAAATAAATGGCTTGATTGAAGTGAGATAACGGATATATAAGGAAGTGACGTGGCTTCGGCCGGAGAATTAAATAAAAATTGGATAAACGAAATATAACGAAGACTTGGCTTAGGCCTTAGGAAAAAATAAAAACATATATTGTAAAAATAAATAAGACTTGGTTTAGGCCTTATTGAAAAAAAAAACCTATATTGAAAGATAAAATTGAAGACTTGGCTTAGGCCTCACTGGGAAAAAGACAACATATCTTTATACACGTTTGACGAGGCTGTATGGGCTGGAACCCTTTGCCTTCCCATTATAAGGGAAAAACGAAAAAAAAATTATGTATTGTGTACCCATGCAGAGAAACTACTGTTATTGCACTGGATATAAAAATAATAAAATAATTGGTTTATATAAATTTCATGTTTTTACGTTTGAACATCATCAGCATTGTGTGTGGCACTTTGATTTTATAACTCAAATTATTAATAATTACATTTAATTAGTAATTGAATCAAATAAGTTTATACCAGGCGCTGGCGTGTACATTATTACAGTATAATATTATTTTATTATGTATCAAATTGGTCATTATTACATAAACATATTTACTAGGTGGCGCTGCTTTTTCGGGAATATTCGGGCGGGACGAGTGGACAACGTCTGCCGGGCACGCTAGTAGTTTATTAGCATTATTGATTATCCTCCGTTAAAGGAGTTCACAACTTTTTAACGGCTGTACAGGTTTCATGTCACTTGCATTTTTGTAATGTATACATTGTACACGTCATGCCTTTTTATTTGATACAACTTGGATATATTTGGAAAATATTATGTTCATCCCCACTTCCACCCTGATATCTCCTTGCGTCAGGGGTTTAAAAGAGATAAAACAAGCTCTTTGAAGCGGGTTGTATATGGTGTCAAAATTGGAGCCCAATCGATGCAGAACTTGTTGAGTTCGATCTGGCGATCTTTGGCTCTGTGAAAAGTAAAAAAACTATCCCGCACATTTTTCCGGGATAAAAAGTGGCCTATCATTTGCGCGATCGAATGATCTAACTATATTCTAGTAAGATGATTGGTCAAGCCGTTTTTGAGTTAAACCCGGACATACAGACAGACAAAAATTTAAAAAAATGCAGAATCGGGATCATAAAATTAATACTTATTTCACGCAAAATCGGGTAAATAGGGTAGTTGTCTCGGTTTTTTTATGAATTTAGTCAACAAGTTACATTACCAATTATTGAAAGAATTTTATAAATCCGAACAAAAATAAGTAAATTAGACCCCATTGAAATCCGATGGAAGGGGTAATTATCAAATGACAGTAAAATGGTTCTCAGAATCACCACTAAGTACATGTTAGGTACTGTGCTGTTGTGCGAGGGGATAGAGATATGTTTCCAATACGCAACCATTTTTGCTCATACCTTTGAGTATTTGCTCATGCCAATATTTAAAATAAATATTGTGACATAATTTTCCAAGCTGTTTTCGCAAAAGAGTCTCTTTTGCGTATTATATTCGCTTGCATATCGAATAATGTAATAAATAAAACAAAGCAAACTACCCTATTACTCAAGTGTACATACAGACGCTACAAATTCATATATTAGTATAGAATATGATAATTTCCAACCATAGGCAATAACAGACACCTACTTATCACATATGAACGCATTCTATCAACTAGTTTATCTAAGAGTTTATCATATTATCTTTTTGTACTTGCCTAACTAAGTAGTTAAATTTTTAGAACTTGCGAATAAGGTATACTTATATTCCATAAAAATATTATAAATATACGTTCAAATAGGTTGTTCTTACAAACACACCCAATATTAAAACTATGATTGCAAAAAAATACATAGTTTTGCATCCATTTGTGGGTGAACCTAAGAAAGAAGACTTCCAAATTGTACAAGAACAATTACCTGATATAGAAGAAGATGGTAAGTTGAAATAGGTACTTATAAATATTTGCGACATCTATTTTAATACAATTTTGTTTGATATGCCTCCTATCTAAAGTCTCGTTTATACATCTAAGTAAGTAGTAGTTACTACTTAATTATTTGTAAATATTTCGAGTTCAGCCTAACCGACCTTGTCTCTACTAAAATTAGGCAACATGCTTTGTATTTGTATTAGTTATTGTAAGTAGCAGTTGTATTTGATTAGTTTATGTAAAGATAATAATTCAAACGAACCCAGCAGCTTCGCTGCAATTCAACCTGCACTATGAAATTTTAATCATGGTTTTTACTATTGGCTACGAAGGTACTTTAAGTTAAAGGATGTTAGTCGTCATACTGGATGGTTTGTATGTACTACTGTATTGCTAGATTAAGGTATTTTATGGTTAATATTTCAACAAACTTCAAAAGGAGGTTGTAAATTCATCAGTAAGTATTTACCTTATTGCCTCAGAAAGAAAGGCCCGCAAACAATAGATTGATTTTAATAATTACTTATAAATTCGTTAGGTGACCTCCTAGTTATCCCGAGGTCGGGGTCATATGAATTCGGTTTAAAATCTGACGACTGAGTAGGTACTGGAGAAAATTGTTAAACGTCTTAACGAATATCAGAAAAAGTATCACGAATCGGGCTTTGAATCAGTTTTTTTTCGTTTATGTTAATAATTGTATGACTTTATTTTCAAATAAAGTATTTTTGCAGAGGTTCTTGCGGAAGCTGCATACATCAGTGTCGACCCTTACCAAAGAGTGAAATTAGGTAACAAATACCCATGTGATATGATTGGAGGACAAATCGCAAAGTAATTCCATCCATTTACTCAATTATTTGTTATTAGTTACTATTATATTTTAGAATGTTATCCCTTTTATCATATTAAATTAAACCGATCTACATGTTTTTAGTATTATAAAGTCAAGAAACTCTGAATATCCTGTCGGAACATGGGTACTGGGTCATTTCGGTTGGAGAACTCATACAGTTACTAAACCAACTAATGAACAATTTTGTACACAAAAACCTTATATGTATGCTCTTCCTGACTTTGGAAATCTGCCTATTTCATTAGGACTGGGTGTCTGTGGAAGAGTGGGGTAAGATTATTTGTTTAATGGTATCAACCTAACGCACTTCTAACAACCTTACTTTAATAATCATTATAGTTGACGTTAGTGGTAATGGATGCGTAGAAATCACTGCCGACATCTACAAATTATAATTCACCAAACAAAATAAGGTATTTTTTTTTATATAGGTATAACACGATAATAACTTTTGGCGTATTCTTCATCAATCTTCATTTATCAAATTATTTAATCACAGAAATAGTGCATACTTTGGTTTTACTGAAATATGTCAACCTAAACGAGGCGAAACAGTCGTTGTATCGTGTGCGGCGGGTGCTGTGGGCTCTCACGTTGGTCAGATTGCAAAAATTATGGGTAAGTATGAGTTTGTTTTCCCTTGAGACAAATCTCGTTCTCCCCTCTAGGCTCGATCCTGAATCCACGCCTGTCTAATGTTATATACAACCTGAATGTGAAAATATCTTAATTTACAATTTACCGAATAGGTATATTATGATAAACTTTTATTAAGGCGATTACAAAGTACAGAAACCAGCTGTTTCCGTAACCTAATACGTGATTGGTAACTTAAGTTAATTAAAATCTACATGTATTAATATTTATAAATATATTTCCATTCTAGGCTGTAAAGTGATAGGATTCGCTGGCACAAATGAAAAATGTAAATGGTTAGTTGAAGAACTTGGTTTTGACTATGCTGGGAATTATAAAACAGTAAATATAGAAAAATTCGTAAAAGACAGTGCTCCTAATGGCATTGATTGCTATTTTGATAATGTGGGAGGCGAACTTAGTAGCATTATACTGGCGCAAATGAATAATTACGGAAGAGTCGCTGTGTGTGGAGCTATATCCAGCTATAACGAAACTGACCAGCTTAAAAGGAAAGGTAACAATAACTTATACGAGTTTTCTTTAACTATGGCCCCAATCGTACTGTTTGCACTTGAAGTTTTCTCTATTATCTCAAATGACGCACGAATGGTGACATGATATTGTAAAATAAAGCCGAATGATTTACATTTCTATTTCAGCCACAACAATCCAGCCGTACATAGTATTCAAACAATTAAAAATAGAGGGATTTCTAGTAAACAGGTTTGCAGATCGCTCTATGGAGGGAATTAAACAAAATTTACAGTGGGTAAAGGATGGAAAGTTAAAATATCGAGAACACATTACAGAGGGCTTTGACACGGCTGCAGACGCATTTATAGGCTTATTTAGAGGCGATAACACAGGAAAGGCTATTGTTAAAGTAAAATAAACATGATGCTGTGTAAACTAATTTGAAATAAAATTTGTTTTTATAAACGATAATTCTATATTTATGTTAATTAAAACTATCTATCATCTTCGTCTACGCCTTTTTGGGGAAGACTTATTCAAAGGAGTGTTTTCTGTATATTTATTTATAAATAACTCTTCAAAAATTAAGTTATTCGCATCTTCACTTAAGTATTTAGATATTTCTTGGTACAGTTGTTTTTTTTTAGATTCTTCGTCGTTTGTGGTTTGCGTGCAGGTAGATTTCTTGTCAGAAGATAAAATTGAATTCTTTAATTCCATGATCCTTTGGGTGTTCTGATCTATTTTATTCAATAAAACATCTTCCATTCTTTTCATTCTAGCTTCCAAGCATGCAATAGTATACTCATGTACACTAGGTAAAGCAGTGTGTTTAGAAAGGAAAGTACAAACTTTTTCGTTTTTTGTATTTGTGTCAGTAATTGTTTGTCCATTATCTTGATCATCTATTTTATCTAAACATGATTCTATGATATCTCGGAGTTTCATGTTAAATTTTCTTTTTTCTTTTATAGCAGCCACTCGATCTTGACTTATTTTAGGTTTTAAAAAGCATTTATTTGGAGAAAAATTTGAATTAAGTGAAGTTTTAAAAACTTTCTCGTTTGCCTGCACAAATTTCTTATTTATTTGTTTCTGATCAATTGCAACAGTACCTTCATTACTAGGTATTACATTCATGTTATTATTTAGTATGTTAATATATGATGCTTTGTTTTCATCTTTTTCATTTGCATTTTCAATGACATTTTCTGGATTTTTTGGTTTATTATTTTTCTCTGGTACACGTATAATTAAGGATGGCGAGACTGGCTCAAGTTTGCCTGTCAGAGACACTGGTTCACTTAATTTTTTCTGTGATAATATTTTTATTTTTTGTTGTTTTGGGACTTCGCTCTTATTATGAGAACTAACAATTTGATTTTGTTTCACAACTTGTGGAACACTGTTATTGTTGCTCTTGCGGGTAATCCTATTGAGATTGTTAGTGTTGAGCTCTAATCCATCTACACTTACTGTGGTTGGTTGCACAAGAATATACCCTGCTGGAGTAAGATCTCCTAATTGGCTTTGATTATTCGTAATAATAGTTATTGATTCATTTGGTAATATATTCATTACGGCGGAATTATTGTAGTCCATTGGATTTATAGCCAACGGATCCTCATCATCTTTACATTTGTTATCATCTGTCATAAGGACTTGTACCTTATTATTAATGCTAGAAACATCTATGGTATCCATATCCATTACTTCGGAATTTGTTAAAAAATCACCATATTTAACAGAAAAAGTTGCTTTTTTGTCAGATAATGATAAATATTCAGTTTCAATGTCATCAAGTGATATTGGATACAGTTTTCCCTCAACTAATGAAACAGTATTATCTGTATATGGACCGGAATCACAAAAAGGTCCATTTAAAGTTGGTATTGCTGAGAATGTCAACTTGTCTTTCTGAAATATAAAAATGTTATTTAAATAACATTGAAAAATAAATAGGTAAGTACTGTTATTTGTAAATTTATTAATAAATTTATAATTTAAGATACAATATCCTTCGAACTTATAAGTTTATAGTTCCAAAAAAATATATTGTTTAAATACGTATATTAAAAATTTGTAAATAACAAATGAATTTATAAGGGTTAATATATCTACGATTCCAATAAATTTTTACAAACTCGCGAGGTTAAATGAAGAAATTCAAAATGTATTAAGTTTTAACTTTGTGTTCTCAATTTCACAGTAGTTTACGGAGCAGTGGGGAGAGTTAATAATGACCAAGGCAAACAACAAAATTAAAGTGTATCAACAATTGCAGTTCTAAATTTCCAATATTTTATTAGAATTAAATTATAGTGACTTTTATACATAATGGGCATTTATATAATGTTTCATAAGCATTATTATATATTTATTACTTGATCTTTTTCCCAGTATGCATTGTAACTAATTAATAATTTTAAGTTGTGGAAATGATGTTAGCGAAGTTTTGATATAACTAAAATAATATTGAATTGTATTTATATAAATATGTATAAACAATTCATTAAATTCATAAAAAGCTGATGTAAATTTAAAAACAATTGCCATCAGAGACATTTTCATGAATTCACTTACCTTAAAGTTCATAAAAAATTCATCTTTAAAATGGTGTTGGCAGATCACTCTATTTTTCAGTTGGGAAACTTTTAAATTCAAAAATTCATGCTTCTGAGCATTTGTCAACCACTGATGGCAGCGAAGTTTATCAAACACAGGGTAGTGAAACATGTGTGTAGACCCATCTGTTCTTACTGTACAATTTCGATATGAGCAACGACATCCACCCATTTTGCATTACTGAAAAGAATATTATACAATTAAATTTTAGCAAGATCAAGTGTTTAAATGGTTAAGTATGGCAATTTATTAGTTTTTCCATTAAGGTGACTAATTAACATTTAAAAACAACATCTGTAGATCTCAACTTTAGGATTGTATACCATAATATATAAGGCAAAATGGGGCAAAGAAATGGAGAATTTTACACACCCACTGATTGAATTACTAAAAAATTAAACAATTTTCTATAAACATTTAACACAAATTATGCTTTATCTCAGAGGCCCCCAAACTTTTATCTGATAGAACATGTATGACGGGTCGGGCGGTCATCGGTCGAGGCAGTGAGAGGGCTTACACGTCCCTCTCTGATCTCCAGATATGGTCAGGATGCATAGCGTATGATAGTTCGGTAATAAAACACGAGATTAACACTTCAGAGTCTATTTAAGCTACCACCAGTTCGGAATGCAGTCATCCATGGGGAAGAGCTGGCAAGAAACCCTCATGGTTGCTCTTTTAAACACATCACAGTTTACATTACAATATGTGGTACACAAAACACTTTCAAAACACGTTAACTTACTACTTTAACAATATTTCAGCATTACGACCGACAAGTTACTAACTGTTTCAATGATTATACACGAATGCCTCGCCAAAGACAAGGTGCTCTTTTATATTGTGATTCTCGTTGTGACCCACTCCTCTGCGAGTGAGATCACTCGATAAACAAGTCGAAACCACCTTCAAAATAGCAAAACAAATGGCGCTACCCACAGTTTACAATAAATAAAGTTATTAACAAGTTCAATTCAGTGTCCGTATTCATCACGCTCCGACATGTATTATATTTTGGTAGACCCCATACGTATTCATATACAGTTTTTACATAGCAAGTTCAATATAAATGTATTTTTATAGTTACAGCTAGTCTATTTAAAAAAATATATTCAATGTGATGTACAAAAAAAAAGCATGTTTATTTATTAAGTACATTTACTAATTGAATTTACATTATAACAAACTAAATTAAAACGGCCTTCTAAGTACTCTAACACTAGACTCTTAACCGCTACTTCACCTTCTTCCCCATGGCGTAGTGTGAAGAATAGATTAAGATTAATTAAGAAAGTATTGTCTCTCGCTACTCGATACTCCATTTGGACGGCACTGTGCTTACAAAAAAACAAAAATGCTTCAAAGTAATCAATTGCTTTCCATACAACATTTTTACAGTACAGAGGGCGCTTTAACAAACCCTCGCTGCGCGCCCACGACCCTTGATGGTTTCTTTAGTCGCCTCTCATGACAGGCCAAGGATACCGTGGTGGAATTCTTTAATGTCCACAGGGTGGATTTTGGCCTTACCTACAACAGCCCTAATAAATAAATAACTATTATGAAACTATATGAAAAGCTTAAATGAAGGTAAAGACCTGTAATGAGATCTGATATAGTTAACCGTAATTTACGTCTTGTGGAATCTAATTCACTTTCACTGACATGAACATCTGGCAGGTGACTGTTCGACCCCTAGGGTTCAATTAAATTGACTTGCCATAGACCACTTGGGGTATCATTAGTTTAGTTTATAGCTTGGTTGTTCTATCTTTGTAATAACCTCAACATATATATTTTGTCACAATTTATTCCATTTCACACATTTCAGAACACTGTAACTTTCATAATTTTTCATCAAATGACTCAAACACTATTTTTAAGCTTATGTTTGCCACTATTGACAAAATATAGACAAATGTTTTGAAATTATACGTTTTGGGGAAAAGAAGATGAAAATCAACAGGAGAGGAGGATGAAAATTAAGATTATGCGCAGACGATTTTAGGCAGTGCCATCTATTGTTATATAAGACTAATTTCATTACTATTTTATACATTTAAATATTTAAAATTAATAAATGATAACATTTACTTATTTCTACTTTATTATATTTAGTAATGGATGTTTATAGAAATAGATATTCCTAAATATTTACCTTGTTTCATACAGTTGTAAGTAGCATTGGTTCCAGCCAAGAGATTCTTGTGTGCCAGGCAGCTTTCAGGTCATTTGCTTTAATACCTACCCTGAAATATAAAATCCAGTATAATAATAATACTAGCCCTGTATTAAACATTGTCCCACTGCTGGGCACGGGCCTCCTCTACTAATGAGAGGGGTTAGGCCTTAGTCCACCACACTGGCCTAATGCGGGTTGGTAGACTTCACATACCATCAAAATTCCTATAAGAATTCTCAGGTATGCAGGTTTCCTCACAATGTTTTCCTTCACCGTTAAAGCAAGCGATAATTAACATTTTAATACACAGATAACTTTAGAAAAGTCAGAGGTGTATGCCACTTGGGTTTCGAACATACGACTTTCGTCTTGGCAGTCCGTACCGCAACCAACTAGGCTATCGCTGCGAAAATCCAGTAATGATTAAAAATACTGAAAATAGCTTACAACTGGCAAGACATGGTGGCAGAAGGTGAACTCATAAATGTAGGTGTAAGTGTAGGTATAAACATCACAAGTTGCATTAAAGAGAACTTTACTGTTGTTGAACATCATATAAACATTGTCGGACTATACTATAATAATATAAACACAACAAATGCTTTCAACAAATCTTTTTTTATGCATTGCTCATTCGATTGAGCATTGTAACGCAAATGCCTTCTACTGTACGTCAATAATAAGTTCCTAGCACATAAAACATGTTAAAATTTATTTCATGGTAATGAACTCGTAAACATGCATACTATAAAGACCTGAGATAAAATTTAAAATATTATTTTTTTATCAAACTAATACATTTAAGTATATTATGTATACTTTCACAAAATATTTTTATGTTTATTACACCCAAGGAATTTAGTTCATCTACCGAGTAATTATACCTTTTATGTAGGACTTGTGTTTCACAAGTTATCTGTAGCACAGTTCAGTTCACTGCAGTAATCCAAGAGTAGTTACGCTGATAACGACTAAGTACTAACAAGACTATAATTTGAAAATATAGATTCCCTATATTCAAGTTACTCTATGTTATAGACTTTAACATCCAAAACGACACAGTAGAACCAATAATAAAAAATATAACAATAAAAACACTCAACTTGAGTGAAAATTAGAATTGTATATTTTTTATACTCCTTCATGAGAAGGTAAAGGGTTCATTTACATACGGCCTTATCAATCGTACGTAGTATAGATTATATGACAAAGAATAAATGAATTTCAGATCACAAATAGCAGCGGGACCATTAGTGAGCCTTGAGGTAAACCGCTGGGAAACCAGCTGGACATATAATTATTGAGTGCCACCGCCTGAGATCTGTTATTAATGTAGGAGGAGAACCACCTGAGTAGATCTCCTCTTATGTCAATTTTATACAGTTTATGTAGTAAGATCTCATGGTCAATCCGGTCAAATGCCTTGCTATAATCTGTATAAATAACATCAACCTGCTTACCCCAATCCATACATAGCTGCCGTGACATAACATAGATATAGTATATACAACTATAGATGAGGCATAGGCGTGCACCCGAAAGGGACAGATGAACTCTATGGGGTTACCAACTGACATTAGTTTACCCAGTTCTTGAAATCTCAGGCGTGCGTCTTTCAACATGATAAAATTATGAGGTATAGACATAATTTATAAAATAATACTAGCCCTGTATTAAACATTGTCCCACTGCTGGGCACGGGCCTCCTCTACTAATCCTCCTAACCCCTCTCGGTTAGGCCTTTGTCCACCACGCTGGCCTAATACGGGTTGGTACGGGTATAGACAAAATATAATAATAGTAACATTGACTTATATTCTACAGACACGAACTGTCGAAGAAAAAAGATGTTCCGAAAACCTTGTCCGCCCACTAATGCCATCTATAATTTTACTAAGAACTATTTGGAAGTTATAACTTCCGTCACTGTCTCTCGAACGGGACTTTCCGCGCGCTAAAACGGGACAAACTATATAATGAATTTTGTTTTGAAATAGTTTTTATAGACTTCCCGTATTCAAAATTGAAATTAATCAATATTTATTGATATTACGTTCTAAACGTTATGAAATTATGTTATTTACCTTATATACTATTAACAGTTTCACTGTAAATCAATTTAAGGCAGATTTGTTCGGGAATGTCGCTACAAATAACTAAAATTAACTCGACACTGAAAGATGCAACGGTGCGCTTGCTTAGGTCGCATCAAGCAAACTAACGTCGGTGCGGAGTATACACCTCAACTCGGTGGAACATAATGTTTGTTCTGGTCGCCGCATCTAGTACGTTGTACATATATAGATCGCTGAATAGTAATAACTTCATGAAACAAAAACTCACAGGTACATAATAGGCATAATAACTTTATTAACAATGAGCAATTCAAAACAAGTAATTATTACTGTCCTTTAAATAAAATTTTTTTTTTTTTTTTTTTAGTGCCTCGATAGGCAGACGAGCAGACGGGCCACCTGATGGTAAGTAGTCACCGCCGCCCATAGACTTCTGCAATACCAGGGCACAGCAAAGCCGCTGCCTACCGTTAATTTTGTATATAGGTTTCTTCCAAAATTGTCTTTTTTATCTACGTAAGATTTTCCAGCATAGTGGGCACTGACATGTAAATAGCTTTGTCAAATAGTTTTGATGAGCATTACGTAGTGGTTAACAAAAGAGAATAAAGAATCGCGAGGAACTCCTGCATATAATAGACGACCAACACATTCCTGCATTCTTGTAAGGGAAGATTAGCCAGTCGTAGAGTTTATAGACTACAAAATTATAAGAGTGCATGTTTATAACAGTCTTGCCAAATAATCACAATATATAAAAAATAACCCCAATACTGTTAATATTTAGTTATTCAGTTGAATGTTTTTCTCGATAGTTATCCACAAATTTAAATATAATAACAACATCGCGAGGGATAAAACGACAAAGAAAGCGAAAAGATTCACAAACTTATAACAAAACTAAAGATGTATTAAATATTCCATGTTAAGTGTACTACTACGCATAATAAACACATATACATACTCACGCCTGTAATCTCCTGTGCAACCAGTACACCCACATTTCGCCGAGCATATTACCGTCCCATGATGTGATAGGGGACTAGCCTATCGCCATACTGTGCACAATTCCAGACTCCGGGCTCATACTGAGCTTTTCGTGATAGAAAAATCCAAAATCACTTGACTCGACCCGGGGATCGAACCCGAGACCTCAGCCCAGCAGTCGTTTCATGTACGCAATAGCAACTGCGGTACCGAGGCATAAGAAAATACATATTGGTATTTATTTAAAATTCATTCATAACATATATATATTTAAATAACATAATGTGTACCTGTACCCGATTTTATTTTCAATAGAAAAGTGCCAACACAATAACAATTCTCAATATTTTATAATCTAATTTTCTGATTTAATTTAATTTTAATTAGTTCAACTGTTTACATCACTGTTCACTTTTATTTGTTAGTTAAACTGTTTTTTTTATTAAACTCTTGGGAAACACTGAGACATTATCCATAAATAAGAGGTGATTAAATGTCGTAAACGTTGGTATCCCCATAATGTGTATTATGCAACCATGTTAAATTTACCTAAAATTGCATAGATTT